>VMDR010001534.1:0-122483 GCA_007922815.1 Macrotus californicus | reverse complement strand
GTTGAAGACAAACTGCTTACTAAGTATAAGGTTTCCTTTTGGGGGGATAAAAATGTTTTGGAACTAGTTAGAGCTGGTGATTGCACAACACTGTGAATGTACTAAATACTAGTGAATTATAAGCTTGAACTTTAAAATGATTACTTTTATGTTATATGAATTTCACTGCAATAAAAAATAGGAATACAATTTTTTTTTTTAGATTTTATGTATTTATTTTCAGAGAGAGGGGAAAGAAGGGAAAAAGAGAGGGAGAGAAACATCAATCAGTTGCCTCTGGCACACTTCCAGCTGGGGACCTGGTCTGCAACTCAGGCACATGCCCTGACTGGGAATCAAACCGGCAGGCTTTTGGTTCATAGGCCGGTGCCCAATCCACTGAGCTACACAAGCCAGGGCAGGAAAACAAATTCTAATGTCAATTTAAAAAAAAAAAACCTAAATGCCTCACTGGGAAAATTTATAACACAAGGGGAAGACAAATGTATCTCCCTAACATACAAAGAGTTCTGACAAATCAATAAGATAAACAATGTGGTGTTGGTAAGGACATGAAGCAACAGACAACCTCATGTACCATTGGTCAAAATGTAAATTGACGTAGCTTTTGTGAATGTAATTTGGAAATAATTTAAATGGACAAAACTTTTGACCCAGAAATTTCACTGCCGAGACCCTTGTTTTACAAATATATTTACACAAGCGTTTACTGTACTATTCTGGCAACTCCAGCAAACATGTAAGTTCAAAGGTATTTTTTTGCCCCACTACTTATAATAGTAAACACCTAAATGCTCATCAGTAGGGAACTGGTTAAATATGGTATGTCCTCTGGGTAGTGGATCCTACCCAGGCATTAAAAAGAACAAGATATATCTATATGTACTTATGGGAAAATATTCAAGACAAGAATTCTTACCAAGTGTGTTTTTTGGGGGGGATGCTCACAACAGTTAGTATCACATATCCAGTGTGTACAGGCCCTTCAACATTTCTGGGGGTACATGAGAAGCCGAAAACAGCAGTTACCTCTAGAAAGTCTCACTGAGGTTGGTGGGCAAACGGAGCGATATTTTTACCTAAACTTCATACCTTTTCATATTTCTCGGATCTTTTTTTAAACTGTGAGCATATATTACGTTTTAAAATGCTGCTTTTTAAGGTTACTTTTTAAATTATGAAATAGCTTGGGCATAGGAAAAAAATGCAGGCAATAATGAAACAAACCCAGGTTCCCCAAACCCTTATTAAATCATTTAACAGGACAGACACGACTGAAGACCCCTGAGTACCTTGCTGTGACTCACTCCCCCGTCCCCTCCCTAGAAGTGCCGCATTCTGAACCCGCTGCACCCGCTGTGAGCAGACATGCGTTTTTGTTTGTCGGTTGGTTTTTGTTGTTGTTGACTGAATAGCGGCTCTAAGTCAGAGGTCCGGGTGCCTGCATGGTCAGTTCTAGTGAGGGCTCTCTTTTCGGCTCACAGAGAGCCTCCCTCTTGCTGTGTATTCACATGGCAGAGAGCCAGACATGCATGTTTTTATTCCCATGCATTCATTAAAGAAACCTTTTATAGCCCTGACCAGTGTGGCTCAGTTACCTGGGCACCGTTCCGTGAGGGGAAGGGCCTCTGGCTCCACCAGTCAGGGCACGTGCCTGGTTGTCAGCTCTGTCCCCAGTCCCGGGGTGTCAGCCAGGTAACCAGTTGATGTTTCTCTCTCACATCGATGTGTCTCTCCCTCTCTTCCTCCCTCCCTTCTCCTCTCTCTAAAAATAAATAAATAAAATCTTTTTAAAAATCTTGTATAACTTCTATTTCTATCAATAAAGGACATACTGTTTTTGCACGTTTTATTCTTGATATAAATAGCGTTCATCTACACAGGGTTCTTACACCCAGGCAAGAGGGATCTTGGACTCCGAGTTTCGGAGGGGTCTCCTTCTGGCCCTTCTCCGTCGGTGCCCCTCTCTGCGGCGCCAGGAATCCAAGGGAACACGCCCGCGTGGCATCTGTGAACCTCTTGAAGACCACAGTCAGGGCCCCCGGGCCCCCAGAACCCCAGGCCCAATCAGCTCCCGGCGCTGTGCAGCTCCTAACAGGACTCCTTCCTCCGGAGAGTGAGCCATTTACCTACGTGTGCACCCCTGGGCCAAGGAGTGGCCAAAGGTGACTTTGGGGGGGGGGGCTAGGTGGGGGACCGAGTGGAGCGGAACCTTCACTGGAGTGCCCACACCCAAAGGGAGATGGGGTGATATGCAGAACAGGCGTCGGTAGGCCTCCGTTTGTGTTCTGGCCTTGGACTTTCTTCCCCTCTCCCCCTTCACACATTAAATTCTGTGCATTTTGGCAACTTGCTTTTCCCTTCAACATTACATTTTTTTAGCATGATCTATGTTAATATCTGTAGCTCCAGTTTACTGATTTTCACTCGCACTCAGCATGCCTTCAAAGTGTTAAACTTTTTTGAGATGCCCGGCCCCTCACCCAGAAGACTCTGGTGTGGGAGGAGGGGCCGGATGGGCCGAGGCATCTGCAACTTTAGCAGCTCTACGTGATGCAGCTCAGCAGCTCAGCAGCTCGGTTTGGGAACCACGGGAGATAAACCCCTCCTCGAGTGCCCCTGGCTTTGCACAGGCTAACACTGTCACCTTCTGCTGCTCCTCTATGTCCCCAAGGTCTGCCCGAACGGGCTTTGCACAGGCCACCGGCCCGGCAGCCTGGTTCAGGTCTGGGAGAGCTGGCCGAGGCAATGGTCGCCCCCTGCTGGACGCAAACGCGAGCTGAGCGGGTCGGTCCCTCCACGGGTCTCTGGCGGCCGGCACCCAGCCTTTCCACTTCCTCCCTCCCCACCCTACCCTTCCCCCAGCCTTTAGTAGCTTATTTAATGCCCACTCCACTTAGACGCAAATAACTGCCGTCTGTTCTCCTTTCAAAAAGCGTTCTCAGATAACAGATCTTCTATGGAGCCTTTAGTAGGGATAAAAGGGTGCGTGGTTGAGAAACTGTGGGGCCCAAATTCCCGGCCACCCTCTCGAACACTGTGTGACCTCAGACAAGTCATTGAGCCTCTGAATAACTCAGTTCCTCATGAATAAAATGGGACACTAACGTCACCTACCTCATAGGACTGCTTTGAGGATTAGAGTTTAAAGTGGTGCCTGGTATGCAGCCAGGACTAGTTACTAACTGATGCCAGCCCCAGGGCTAACGACTTCTCACAGTGATGGAGAACTTACTCGTACCAGGTGCTGCTCTGAGTGTGCTGATATGCACCCCCATTTTACAGAGGAGGAAACTGAGGCACAGAGAGATCAAGCAACTCGCCCAAAGGCTCACAGCTTGTCGGCCATAGAGTGTGATTTGAACTCAGGTCAACTGTATTCCAGGGCCCATACTTGTGATCACTACGTCCTCATGGCAATTTGGGGGCATGTACCATGCCCATTTTACAGTTGTGGACACTGAGGCTGAGAGAGGTAAAGTGACTTGCCTCAGATCCCACAACTAATTCATATTGGAGTCCTGGCCTGGGCTTGCTCCAGTTCTGTCTCTCTGTGTTACCTGCTGTAATTCCGTGACAACCCAGTAGGCATGAGCGATCCGTCCCCTCACTGAACTGACAAGTTAGGACACTGTGTGACAAGTTAAGACACTGAACTGAGATGGTTGAATGACTTGTTCAAGGTCACACACAGAGCCAATTAGCAGGGAGCTTCTTCTGAGGGGGCAGGGCCCAAGGACATTCTGTTCAGGCCGGCACCTCCGTGGTGCCCTCCTGTAGCCCCTGGCCATCTCTTGTCTTGACAACCAAGGCTTCTGTTCCCAGACGTCCCAGTTTAGCGCCCCGTGCTTCCGGGCCAGCCTCAGCACAGCTGTCAAAGTTGGGCTCTCCAGCTGTCACTCAGCTGAAGCCTGGCCTCAGCATCCATCGTTCCTGGAGCTTCCTGTACGGCATGGGGCTCAGATTCCATTCCCCTGCCCCCCGGGAAGCAGCTGGTACCATGGAAGGAGCAGGAGGTTGGAGCCAGACAATCCAGTGTTCAAATTCAGCTGGGCAAGAGTCCTTACCTCCCTGAACTCCCATTGCATCACCTCTACTATGGGAATAATGATCTGCGCTTGGCAGGCTCCTGTGAGGATAAGACACGACAAAGTGTATGCAGCATCTGGTACACAGTAGGTGCTGAGTAAATGTTAGATCCTCTTGCTAGTTTTGTGCTGCAGACCCTCCTTGCCTGCTGCACAGGCCCCCTTCTCACAGGCCCAGAAGTCCCCACCTTCCCTTCCAAGATGGTCCCTTGAGCTCTTTGAGAAGTCCCTGAGCCAGGGCTGGGCAGGCGTAAAGCACACATCCTCTGTGGTGCCTGGGGCCCAGGGGAAGGCATACAAGCCCTGGGCTCACAGGCAGAATAACTGTACCATATATAACTCAGCCATGTTCAAAGGCTCAACCGAGATTAACTGAGCACCTACTATGGGCCAGTAACTGTTCTTGGAAACGAGGCCCCAATGTTAAACAAGATCCCTGTTTCACATACAGCAGGTCCTTGAATGACGTCATTTCATTCAACTTCACTTCATTATGTTGATGAGATGCCATAGGAACTTAATTAAACTATCGTTGATATCAATTAGTCTATGATAAATTGGTTTCATTATACCTCCCTGCGAGGATGGGGGCTGGCTTCAGCAGCTACAGTCTCCTCTGTGGTGGCAGCTCCTGCTAGTGAGGCTCCCTGTGGCCCCAGCTCCTCTCTGGGTGGCCCCAGTTCCTGGTCTCGAGTAAAGCCATCGCCTCCCTTTACAGTTCCAGCCCCAGGGAAGGTTGTGGCTTCCTGAGCTACTAATCTCAGGTTTTCCTCAACTTCCCTTGGTTGTTCTTTCTGCCCATCATACAACTTTGTAACTCATTTCCCACATGAGAGTCCCTTTTGACAGTATCATCTTAGCCTGGGTCTTGTTTTCCTAGCTAGACCTCCGATATTCTGTGTCTCTGTTTCCTTGCCTCTAAGATCAGAATTCACTCTACAAAGAAGTGTCCAGTAGCTTCCTCGTGACCGTAAAACTGTGTTAAGTGTTGGGAATATAGGAAAGGAGACAGGCTAACAGCCCTGAAGATCCAGGTGCTGCCTACCTCTCATGCCTCTGTCATGATCGGATGAGATGTTTGCGCAAATGTCGCCTGCTCCTTGGATCTCCAGGACTGCCATCACAGGCAAGCACTATTTGGACTGCAGACAGCTTTCTGAATCCAACTGTTCTGGTCCTAGGGCCTTTCTCCACCACCTCCCAGCCCCTCCGATACTGAAAGAGAATGATTTAGGACAAATAAAAGGAAGCCTTAATTTACACCATGGGGAGTCAGCTTAAGGGGCTCATTATGCCGAGTGGTGGTACAGTTGTCAGCTATAAATAGGTTGTTAAAAACAGGTTTAGTTAAACCCATAGATGGCAGTGGCAGAGAGAGAGAAGGTAGAGATGAGTCCCAGAGCACCCACCTGCTGACTGCCTACTCCCAGCTCTGTCTGGGGCATCTAGTGCAATGGAAGGAGCACTGGGCTGGAAGTCAGGAAACCAGGGTTTGAATCCCAGATCTGCTGACCATCAAATGCATGATCTCAGACATGTCATTGCTCTTGAGCCTCTGTTTCCTCATCCGTAACATGGGAATCTTGAGAGTACTAGGAGGGTGGAGGATCTCCAGTTGCTGTGATGATTAGTTTAGAACTGTAGGTAGAGCACCCAATGCAGCTCCTGGTACTTGGTCAGAGCACAAAATACATTCACTGATATGATTACTATCTGCTGCAGACCTGACAGGAAGCACAGCCCTCGGCATTAACTAGCCTAGGAATCTTGCTGTGGGATCTTGAGCCAGCCACCTTTCCCTTGGGGCTTCAGTTCTCCCATCTGCAAAATGGAAAAATAGCAACCACCCTGCCTGACTCAGGAAAGTTAAAGTGTAATCTAAGAACCAGGTATTTCTACATGAGCAATGGAACTGTAACCTAAGTGTGGAGTATGGAGCCAGATTGCTTGGTTGTCAATCCCAGCTCCACCCCTTACTTAGCTTCTTTTACTGTTCTGTGCCCGTTGGTTCATACATAAAATGGAGATAATAACGGCAACTACCCCATAAGGTGTTTGTGAGGATTAATTAATGCAGATCATTAATACAGACAAAGTGCTAGAACAGTGACCAGCCCAGAGTATTTTAAGTGTTCTGATTACTAAGCATACCTCCCATGGTAACTCAATTGTTTGGGGTTTTGGAATCAGACACACCTGCCTTCATATCCCAGCTCTACCCTCTTGCTGTGTGGTCTTGGATAAGTCACTTGCCTCTCTGAGTCTCAGCTTCCTCCTCTCAACAAGGGAAGGTGATAACTACCCCTGCTTCCTTTAGATACCAGGATGCAGCAAAGCACATGTACCCTGCCTGGCATGTGCTAGTAGGTGCTCATTGAAGGTGCTTTCCCTTCTTTCCCTCTTGGCTCCTCTCCTCAGCATCTTTCTCAAAAGGTATACTTTAATATCCTTCTGACCCAGAGCCCCTTCACTGCTTCTAGAAGTTTCCCCATCAAAGCTGAGGCCAGAACTACAAACTGCGTGATCTGATGGGAAGAACCCTGAATTAGCAGTCAGAAAATCAGGGCTGGCTTGCTCGTCTTTGTGAGGCAAAGATTCTGGTATGTTGTTTCCAGGGAGCCATGACTGTGGGCCATGAGCTTTCCTTTGCTGGACCTTGGGCTCCTCTTCTGGTCCATGACGAGACTGTTGCCTTCTGTATAACATTCTGCAACCTTGCGATCTGGTGGCAAAGGCCAAGTTTAGGGTCGAGCCTTAGTTGGGCTGGGGATAGGAATGGGTACTGTGGTACTACTACTGAGTACCATGACACCCTTGAGTGAGGATGCATCCTTCCAGCATGGGGTAAGGGTTGGAGGGAGGCTCTGTAGAAACGAGGAATCAGTTTGATGTTGGAAAGCCACCTGTCAAGTGCAAAACCAACCTGTGGTTATGCCACTGTTGACCCAGCTTTCCAGGGGCTGCTCTGGGGGGCCTGGTCCTGCCAGATTGGGAAAGGGGGAGGGAAGGGAGCCTAGCCCATCCAGAAGCCTCATGATTCTCCCTACCAAAACTTGCTCCTAGGAAAGGACCAGAGAACTCCCCTCACGCTCAGGTACACACAAATTATAATAGCTCAAAGCATTTTTTGTCTTTTTTAATAGGTTTTCTTTAAAGGAATTTTTTTAAAATTCCACCCCCGCCCCGTTCCCCCCAAATTTGTATTTTTCAACTGAGGAAAGTAAGTTATGCAACAGAGACTTAAGGATAAACCAGGGCACCAGGCTCCTCTGCAAAACATCTAGGTCTTAAAGAGATGGCAGGGCTAAAGATGCCATTTGGGGCATCAGGAGGAAGGGCACACCTTTCTGAAGGGCTGCAGGCCTTTAAATACATCTACAACATCCACATGGAGCAGAGGAGGGCTGTGGAGGATGCCCTGACCTCCAGCTCTATTAATGTAACAAATACAGTAGGCCCCCCTTAGCTGTAGGGGATACTTCCAAGCCCCGCCTCTCCCGCCCAGTGGATGCCTGAAACCTCAGACAGCCAACCCCTACATATACTACGTTTTACCTATACATACATACCTATGATAAAGGTAATGTAGTTTATAAATCAGGCACTGCAAGATTGGCAATAACTAATAATAAAATGGTAATAATGATATAAAAATACATTGTAATAAGTTATGTGAACATGGTCAGTCTCTCTCTCTCTCTCCCTCTGATAACTGATTTGATAATTGAGACGGCTACCGACTAAAAGGAGGGTATCATATACACAGGGAGGAGAGTCAGGACAAAGGAATGATCCCCATCCTGGGCGGGAAGGGGCTGAACGGCACGAGATTCCATCACACGACTCAGAGCAGCATGCAGTTTAAAACTCGTGAACTGTTTATTTCTGGAATTTTCCATTAAATATTTTCAGACCACAGCTGCCCCTGGGTAACTGTAACTGTAGAAAGCAAGAAGTTGGGCATAAAAGGGCTGTATGTATACAAAGCTCACTAAGGGCCAAGCACTGAATCCTCTCCATTTGCCCAACTCCAGACATCGAGACTTGCCTTCGGAGTCCCTTTACTTGATGCGATCTTGGATCATCCACATCCCATCTCCAGACCTCAGTTTCCCCACCTGTACAACAAGGATTATAAACTCCCCATCGGCCAACGCACATCAAACCTAATCGAGAACGATTCAATTAGTAGCTCGGTGAGAGCATTAAGCAATTGGTTCAGAGTCGGGAGAAATGACTGGTAGCTTTTATTTCTCTACCTCCAAGTCAAAATCTCCCGGTTACGGCAAGGTCTTTTGAGCTGTTCCGGGAAAGGCGTGGTCAGGCCACTGCGAGCCACACCCCCAGCACCAGGGCGGTCTTCGCCGCGCCCAACCCTGCGGCCCAAGGTTGGGACCCAGCCGTGAAGACGTACCACTCCCTATATAACCATCCGCTAGGGAGAAAGTAGTTCTCAACTCATAGCGGACTCCGTCAACCGTACTAAGCGACATATAAAATTTTAGCTTCTCTCTAGACTCAGTTATGGTTTTGAGGCCTCAGAGTCACCTTCCGTCACACTGGAAACCTGTTTTTCACCAGGTCGTCGTAAAAAGTAGTTCCGGCCTACGATAGGCTGATGGGTCCCTCCGCAGCAGGGGAAAGAAGATGGCGACCTCGTCGATGCCGGAGTCGGAGAAGAACGCGCCTACGAAAGCGTCAGGTGAGCGTCGGGTAGAGTCAGGTCACCCCACTGCAGCCTGCTGTGAAGTGAGTCCACACTACGGGGGATACCCGGCGGCAAGGTCCGGGCCGGCGGGGCTGTCCGAACAGGGCCCCGGGGTCCCAGGCCCTTTAGTCGCTCTCGCACTTGCCTGAGCGGAAACCTGGCGCCGCCACAAGATGGCGTCGGGCCTGGAGCGCAGGCAGCGCCGGGGACAGCCCCGAGTCGCCAGGCCCCGGGACCGTCGTTGTCGGCCCCCTCCGCATGGGAACTAGGGGAAGGGGGAGCGAGCCACTGACCAAGGGTGCCCGTGGGCTGTACCACCGACCCTGCACCCGGGGGAACTCGGGGAGGCCGAAGGGCTGAACCACTGAGGCCGGACGGGACCCTTAGAGCGAACCACACTGCAGGAATCGTGGAGGGGAGGAGAGAAGGGTCATACCGGCCATTGACCACCCTCCTGGGGATGGGAAAGGACCCTGGGTCGGGGTGCAAGGCTTCTCGGTCCTGTTTTTCCGAAGCTGCCCTCTGTACGCACGAGATAGCCCCATCCCGTCGGAGACTCAGTCTTTTCGCCTGCGGAATGGGCACAAGGGTGCAGCTGGGTGGAGCATGGGTGCTGGGGCCAGTAAGGTGTCCCACCTGTATCAGACCCCGCCACCTCTTCTCTCAGACTGAAGGCCCCAGACCCTGCGCCCCCTTGTCAGGCGGCCCCCCGATCCCATGGAGGAGAACGAGGTGGAGAGCAGTAGTGACGCGGCCCCTGGGCCTGGCCAACCTGAGGAGCCCTCTGAGAGCGGCTTGGGTGTGGGCACCTCGGAAGCCGTGTCTGCCGATAGCAGCGACGCCGCCGCGGCCCCGGGGTCAGCGGAGGCCGACGACACCGGAGTGGGGCAAAGCTCGGACCGCAGCAGCAGCTCTCTGGTATGGACCGTATTGGCCGGCATGGGTGGAGGCAGGGGCCACACGCAGCAGGGCCTGGCAGCTAAGGGGAAGCTGCCAGCAAGGTTGGCTTATAACTAATACTTGTTTTTTGGTTTACTGTGAGTCAGGCACCATGCCAGGCCCCTAACATGGATTTTCTCATTTAAGCCTCAAACCTTGTAAGGCACATACCGCTCTTTCCTACATCTCTCAGTGAAGGAAACTGAGGCACAGAGAGCTGACAGAGCCAGGATTCAAATCTAGGCTGTGGTCTTACCCACTGTCCTTAACTATCCGAGATGTTGGTGTGCTGGTTCAAGTCCCGCCTCTGACTCTGATTCACAGAGTACCTCTTTGAGCCTCAGGCTTCCCGTCTGTAAAATGGAGTGGGAATTTCTGCTTCTGAGGATGCTGTCTCCTGAGCTCCCACCAGACAGCATCTTGGAAACGCTTTGTAAAAGCACTCCTCCTGGCGCTGCCACTTCCCTAAGCGCCCTCCCTAGTGTGAACTGCTAGTTCTCAGTTTTCTCGTCTGTAAAGTGGGAATGATGAAAACACCTGCCTCCACAGGGTTTTTGTTGAGGATTAAATGAATTAATATGAATGTGCAAAGCAATTAAAACGGTGCTCAGCGCATAATAAACAATAAGTACTAGCCATTACCATTGTTGTTATCAGCGAGACTGATCGTTTTCAAGACATCACGGTATAGAGGTGCACAACAATGGCCCCCACTTTGGGGTTCAGGGTTTCATTAATTCAGCAGAAATGAGCCTACCATGTGCCCAGCTTGCGCTGGATCCTGGAGAAACAGCAGAGGACGAGACAGATGTGGTCCCAGCCTTTATGCAGGGTACAGTCAGCCCTGGGAGATGTCACAGTACACAGTAAACAGTGTGTGATGGGAGAACACAGGCGACTGCAGCACGGAAGACAAGAGAGGTCCCAACTTGGCCTTCAGGGTCAGGGTTGGCTTCTGAGAAGAGGTACTAGCTAAATGGTGGGGAGAAAGCTGGGCAGGATTTAGCCGTGGTGCAGTGCTGGGAAGAGCTTCAGGCAGAGGGAATAACTTATTCCAAAGTGCAACGAAAATAGCTATGCCTGGCTGTTGTGTGGGGGAGGTGGGGCCCTTTACCTGAACAGAGCCAGGTACCATGGGACTTGTTCTTGGGGAAGGCGGTGACTAGAGGGCTTTCTTACTAGTGCTCAGTGGGGCTGAGGGTGTACGTGACTCCACTCACCATGTCCTCGGGCCTAGGAGCTCTGTCCAGCAGGGGGCAGCCTGCCTGCCTGCCCCATCCCTGGCTCCTAAACTCCCTCTCTCCCTGTTTCCTTTCCTTAGGAGGAGGTCTCCGAGAGCAGTTCAAGCACGGATCCCCTGCCCCATGGCTACCTCCCTGATTCATCTTCTGTGTCCCATGGGTCAGTGGCAGGGGTGACAGGCGGCCCCCCAGCCCTCGTGCACTCCAGTGCACTCCCAGACCCCAACACGCTGGTGTCCGACTGCACAGCTTCTTCCTCAGACCTGGGCTCAGCCATCGACAAGATCATCGAGTCCACCATTGGGCCCGACCTCATCCAGAGTAAGTCAGGCGGAGGGCGGCAAGGCTCAGCCCACTGGGGTTTCCCTGCAGAGGCCAGCGGAACCGGCTCTGCACACCCCAGCTGTGCACACTCAGGAAAATACCTCTCCCACTCTGAATGTATAACATAGGAACAATAACCCCTGCCTCAGAGCAGTAAATGGTGTGAGCATTTAATGAGGCAGCACAGTACAGTTCTCAGCGTAGTGCCTGGCATGTGGTAAGAGCTCAATAAGTACAGGAACAGGAACACCAAACTTTATACTGGGGTCTGTTCCAAACACTTTACATCCAGGAGCTCATTAATCCTCCCAGGAACCCCAAAAGTGAGTGCTGTAATCGTCACAGTGCAGATGAGAAATCTGAGGCACAGAGGACGTAGAATAATTTGCCTGCAGTTGCCAGCAGGTGCCGGGCCATTGGCTCCAGAGCACTTGGCGTGCTGCACTGCACCTCCTGTTCATGCTGTGTGTAAAGGCCCGGGAAAGCCCTGGGGTGGTCTGGAAAGCCAGCCCTACGAAAGTGGTGCAGGAGCGGGGGCTTAACTTTGGGGCAGTTGGTGAGGAGAGGAAGGAGGGGGACCCTCCGGGTTTAGTGGTTGAAGGTGGGGCAGCTGGGGCAGCCATGGCATCTCTGTGACTGGGGGTCATCATGGCACACCAGCCAGACAATAGCCCTGCCCTGGAGCGGGGGAAGCATCAAGGCCCAGAGGGGGCGATGCAGCTGGTTCACAGTCACACAGGTGAGCCAGAATGAGTGTGGGCAGTGACACTTGTCATTGTCACCTGGGAATCCCCTCCCCACATCTCTGCCCAGGCTGCATCACTGTGACCAGTGCTGAGGATGGTGGGGCAGAGACCACACGGTACCTAATCCTGCAGGGACCAGATGATGGTAAGACCCCAGGCCCAGGGAGCCCTGCAGTGGGCATGGGCGTAGAAGAGGAAGGCTCAGCCACAAACTCACTGTGTGATCTTGACGGGTTATGTATTGTGCTGGGCCTCAGTTTCCCCACTTGTCCTCTGGTAGGGTGTTGGGTTCTAGAATCCCTGGGCCTGCCTGAGAGGGACAGCTTCACGGCCAGCCTCCCCTCCACTTCCCTTCCCTCTGATTCCCTCACCCACCCCCAGGTGCCCCCATGGTATCGCCGATGTCCAGTTCCACCCTGGCCCACAGCCTGGCAGCCATTGAGGCCCTGGCCGACGGCCCCACGTCCACATCCACATGCCTGGAGCCAGCTGAGGAGGCCCGGGGTGGGCCCAGCTCCCCAGCACAGCCTCCCCCGGCTTCTGGCACTGAGGAGCCAGACCTACAGAGCCTGGAGGCCATGATGGAGGTGGTGGTAGTGCAGCAGTTCAAGTGTAAGATGTGCCAGTACCGAAGCAGCACCAAGGCCACACTGTTGCGCCATATGAGGGAGCGGCACTTCCGTCCAGGTGCACTGATAGCAGCCTACCTGGCTGGGACTGCACAGGTGGGGATGGGATGCGAGAGTCAGACCTGAACGCTTGTCATTCCCCCCAGCAGCAGCTGCAGCTGGTAAGAAGGGGCGTCCACGGAAGTGGGGCACTTCGACCAAGACCCAGGAGGAAGAAGCACCAGAAGAGGAAGATGACGACGACATTGTAGACGCCGGTGCCATTGATGACCTGGAAGGTAGGCCACCATGGCCGCCGGGCCTGTTGCCTTCACCCCCATCAACAAACACCGAGCTCTTCCTGCTCCTTCTGGCCCTCACGGAGAGCCAGAAAGGACCTGGCACCGGGTGCCTTCAGTGCAAGACAGGAGTGGGGCAACCATGGGGTCAGGACCCCTGTGCGCAGTTGTGCCAGCTGCACTGAGCAAGAGTGCCGGCCACATCTGTGAGGGCCACACTCATGTCTATCCGGCAGAAACAGGACACAAGCCACGTAGGCTTTTCTTTCTGTAGCTGTATTTTTTCAAGTAAAGAATTATGGAATTAAGTTTATTTTATTTACCCAATATATCTAAAATATTGTTTCAATGTGCAATCATTATAACGTTATTAGACACCTTTCTTTTTTACACTAGTTTCTGGAATTCAGTGTGCATTCTACACTTGCTATGTCTCAGTTCAGGGGCTCAGCAGCCACATTCGGCCGGTGGCCTCTGCGTCATCGTAGGCTCTGTGTCCTGTGTGATAACAGAGTTTTTAGACTTGAATGTTTGTCTCAGCTGTTTTCTAACAGTGACTGCAAAGCATCATGAGCAAGGGGTGCCTTTTCCTAATTCACATGAAGGTGCTGTATAGGCCGATGGTGGGTGTCAGAAAAGGTGCAGAGAAAGGACTGCAGGAGTCTGGAGGGGGACGCTCACAGTCAGCCGGGGGGACATCAGGAGGGCTGTCTGGAGGAGGTGTCACTTGTGGGCATGGAGGAGGCGTGGGCAGGGGTGGGATGTAGGCTTCTTCCCGGGGGAGCAGGACAAGGGGTCAGGGCTGAAAGGCTGGATTCAGCATTGATGCCCACCTTTTCTCACTGTCCCCACAGAGGACAGCGACTACAATCCAGCTGAGGACGAGCCCCGGGGCCGGCAGCTGCGACCCCAGCGCCCCACTCCCAGTACACTGAGACCCCGAAGGAGACCTGGCCGGCCCCGGAAGCTGCCTTGTCTAGAGACTTCGGACCTCCCAGATGGTGAGACTTGGTTGTGGGAGGGACCAAGGGGTGGCCTCCTTCCCTGCCAGCCTCTGTGGAGTCCTGGGGACTGAGTGTGCCGTGCAGAGCAGCATGTCTCAAGCCAGGGTAACTTGCTGGCCTCCTTGTAAAGGCGAAGTCCTTCCCAGACCAGGCTTCAGAAACCCTGAGTTAAATGATAATCAGCTTTATTGAAAGGCTGTGCAGTGGTAGGTTGTCACGATGCTACAGGCTGAGTCTTCATTGTCTGAGCTAGTGAAGTAAGTGTCAAGTGTCATCACTGAAGTAAGGACAAAGCTGAGGTCTGAGGCTGTCTAAGGAACACGGGCTTGGAGCATTATAGGTCGGGGACAGGAATGACCCATTTGTGCCAGCTCTGCCATTAATTCGTTGTGTGTGACCTGGAGCGTGTTCCTCTTGAACCCCCTCTTCGTGAATGCAGGGGATGGCACCTGCCGCTTAGGGGTGCTTTAAGGCGTAAATACACATAAAAAAGCACGTGATCGCTCTCTATATCGGCGATTTGGAGGGAGTTACATTTTGTAGTCTCCTTTTTAAAATAACTTTTTACTGAGATGTGTGTATGGAAAAGCACACCTGTCTTGAGTGCGTGGCTCAGTGAATCTTCACAAGGTGAACACACCTCTGTGATCGGGCACCACAGTCAAGAAACAGGACATTGCCCTGGCCGGAGTGGCTCAATGGGTGGGCCTTCGTCCCACAGACGGAAAGGTCACTGGTTCAGTTCCTGATCAGGGCACACGCCTGGGTTGCAGGTTCCGTCTCTGGTTGGGGGGCTGTGCAAGAGGCAGCTGATCCATGTTTCTCTCACACATTGTTTTTCTCCCTCTCTTTCTCTCACCCTCCCCCTCTCTCTAAAAATAAATAAAATCTTTTTTTAAAGAAAAGAAAAAGAAACAGGATGTTACCAGCATTGAGTGGATCATTTTTAATTTTTGCAGTGTTACATTGAAATGTTGTCCATGTATTTGAATAGGTAATAGTCCTGTCTGCCCTCCAACTGCCCAGCCTCCCGAGAGCAGTGTTAAAGTGCTCCTGTCACTCCCAGACTAGAATGTTCTGTGAGGTCACTAGAGCAGCAGTTATCTCCATTTGCCAAATGGGAAAAATGAGACACAGAGAGGGGATAACTTTGCCTAAAGGCATACAGCAAGTCACTGACCGACTAAACCTAGCACACAGGTCTCCTGACTGAGAGGTCCCTCGCGTGCTGGCTGCTGCTCCAGACTGTCACATCTAAGTCACACTGTGCCACTGGTGAGGGGAGCATGTCTGTCCTCACCGTGGGCTGAGTCTGTACTCTGGCCTGACCAGCCCATGACTGATTGGACTGCGACCATGTGGGAGAAGTACTTTGATTGGCTTCTGTCACATCTGTCCACATCTGTCCTGATGTGTTGTGGCTGATTTGTGACCTGGCATGTCTGGCAGGTGTGGAAGGAGAGCCTCTAGTGAGTTCCCAGAGTGATCAGAGCCCTCCGGAGCCACAGGACCCCGAAGCACCGAGCTCCTCAGGCCCAGGACGCCTGGTGGCCCTGGGCAAGGCCGATAGGGTCCCTGTGGACCCCAACGTGAGCCAATCGGATGCTGAGAACACAGCACCCACCTGCCAGGAGGAGCCTGACACCCCGCCCCGCCGCCGTGGCCGACCCTCCAGGCGCTTCCTCGGCAAGAAATACCGCAAGTAAGTGGAACAGAGATGAGAGTCAGGGAGGCAGCGGGGTGACCCCAGCCCAGCCAGACCTCTCCCCAACACCCTCCTGGCAGGTATTATTACAAATCGCCCAAACCTCTTCTGCGGCCCTTCTTGTGCCGCATCTGCGGCTCCCGCTTCCTGTCCCACGAGGACCTGCGCTTCCATGTGAACTCCCATGAGGCCGGAGACCCTCAGCTCTTCAAGTGCCTGCAGTGCAGCTACCGCTCCCGCCGCTGGTCCTCACTCAAGGTGCGAGCTACAGAGAGAGGAAAGCAGCTGGGGGTGGGGAGCATGGGAGGAAAGGAGGGTGCAGGAGAGAAGGCAAAAGCCAACTGACTGGTGGCGCCGAGAGGGAGTGGAAGTAACTGCCTTCCCAGGCACCCTGTCCTGCTGCTGTGGCGGTTTTGCAGGTCGCACACTGCATAGTAGCATCGCATCTTCAGGGGTGCGGTTTGTATGGTGGTCTTCGTAGACTTGCTTGTTCACCACCATCGCCAGCAGGTGGCAGTAAAGTGGTTTTTGTCTAATTCAGTATGTTAGAAAGTTTTCCAGCAGGTGGCGGTAATGTGTCTCAGGAGCCGGGCCCAATACCCAGGCCTTGTAGGCCACTCTCCTTTCATCTTCACGCAGCCCACGGAGGTCCCTTGTAGGGGTCGGTAGTCCCGTTTTACTGACCAAGGACACTGCAGCTTGGCTGGACCAAAGTGAGGCCGCAAGCTGACTGTCACTAGGGAGGAGGGTCCTCAGGGACAAATGGCCAGAGCCCCTGTGCTCCTGCGCACAGTGTGTCCTCAGACAGAGGCCGTGCCCTGGAAGTTGTTCTCTGGAACCCGAGGGGTGGGGGGCAGCGGTGGCTGTCCCATCCTACAGTGTGGAGTGCGTAGGCTGTGGAGCTGTGCTGCCCGGGTTCAGCTTCAAGGTCACGAGGTCACTGTGGGACCTCAGCAAGTCACCTCACTCTGCACCTCCGTTTCCTCCTCTCAAATGGCCGGTGGACGCGGCCTGAGGCAAAGCAGGTGGTCTCGTTGGAGCGAGTCCCGCCCTCATAGGCCCGACGCCGGCAGCACTCCCTCGTGCGGCGAGCCCGTTCCCCCGCAGCTGGAGT
Source organism: Macrotus californicus (assembly GCA_007922815.1). Lineage (NCBI taxonomy): Eukaryota > Metazoa > Chordata > Mammalia > Chiroptera > Phyllostomidae > Macrotus > Macrotus californicus. The sequence continues at coordinate 105,707 of VMDR010001534.1, read as the reverse complement.
GGGCACAGGCGTGCTGCAGCAGGAGGGGAGCCCGAGCCCCAGTCCACCGTCCTTTCGCCTCTCTCCCAGGAGCACATGTTCAACCATGTGGGCAGCAAGCCCTACAAGTGTGACGAATGCAGCTACACCAGCGTCTACCGGAAAGACGTCATCCGGCATGCAGCCGTGCACAGCAGGGACCGGTCAGTGGCGCGGCCGGGACAGCGCCAGGGTGGGGAAGTGGGAGCCCCGGGTAATGTGGTTCTCGGGTGGCACTGCTCAGGGCCAGGCCCTTTTATAGCACTTCACAGACATTGGAGAGGCGAGGCCATCCACCAGAAGGGGGCAGCAGCAGGCCCTTAATGCCCCTGATTCGGTCTGTGCCCTGCTGTGAGCTTTAGTGGCCCATCCAGAAAACAGGCAGCCATTGTCGAGCGGGTTAAAGGAGACTGTGTGCCCAGAGGGGCTCCGTGAGTGATTGAAAGACCTTCCAGACCCCTGGTCCACGCTCATCTCCCATGGCGCGGAGAAAGCAGACTTAGGGCCAGTACATGGGGGCCTGGTGATTGCTCGCTGATGACTAGACCTGCAGCTTCAGGAAGGGTCACCTTCACAGGAAGGAGGAGTGACAAGCAGAGGTTGGGCACAGGGGTCTACCAGGTGGGTTTGCCAACAAAATTTTCAAAAGAAGTTCAGGGAGAATTTTATTCAGGTGTGATTTGCAGATCAGAGAACATAGTCCTCGGTATGAACCGAAGACTCACTGGTAGGGGGTGGCAGGGCTTTTAAAAGGAGAAGGGTTGCTAGGGAACAAGTTTATACACTCAGGTTATTGGCTTTCTTTCATACTGCAGTGCACGAATCTTGTCAAACCACCACATTGCACACCTTCACATCATTTGTTTTCTGACTGCTGGTGGCAGGTGGATTTTTCAACAGTGGGCTGACGGTGGTCAGCAGGTGGGCTTGTGATACAAGAACAGTGGGAACCTAATGCTTAGGCATTTGTCAGGGTTCTAGTTCTAGTTCAGTCTTGTAAAACAAAAGCTTCGGGGTTACTTAGCAACAGAATCAAACAGCACAGAGAGACTCTTCATTCTGCAGGAATTTTTCAAGTCCAAGGAGCAGAGTTGTGCTCCACCACCAGCCTCAGCATTCAAACTGCAGAAATCCAACTGTTGGGCCCCCAATTATGGTGTAAAAGTTCTTATAAAGTCCTCAGATCTCAAACTGTGTTTGTAGGAAAGCCAGCTCTCAAGGTGCTGACAGTTTTTCTTAAGGAAATACAAAGGAAGAGGAGTCATGTGTCCGAGTGAGAATGGAGACGCCAGTGGTGCACCTGTACCCTTCCTGTGGGGCTCTTCAGAGCCTTGAAATGCAAGTGTGTTTTCTGGCCTAGAGAAAGGGTGCACCATTCCCAAGTATAGGGAAGGGCAGAACTTACTTACAGTACCCTCTTAGCGTCTCTCCCAGCAAACTCTAAGAGAAAAGGGCTCAGGGCTGAGACTGGGCCTGGGAGTCTTGGGTGGGCTTGGAGAAATGATGGTTTAACCCCTGTACCTTTCTCCTCCAGGAAGAAGAGGCCAGATCCCGTAAGTCTGGGGCCCAGGCCTGGGAGGGAGCCTGCTTGAGGGCTGCTTTTGGGGTGGGGGTGGGAAGTGAAGTCTCTCCATCTGGCCCCCTCTCATCCCTCCCCAGACCCCGAAGCTGAGCTCCTTCCCCTGTCCTGTGTGTGGCCGTGTCTACCCCATGCAGAAGAGACTCACACAGCACATGAAGACACACAGCACTGAGAAGCCCCATATGTGTGACAAGGTGCGTGGGCCAAGGTCTGGGCAGGGGGTGGGGATAGAGCGCCTCCCTGGTTGATCCGCCAGCCAACGCAGCCCACCCCTTGCAGTGTGGAAAATCCTTTAAGAAGCGCTACACCTTCAAGATGCACCTGCTCACGCATATCCAGGCTGTCGCCAACCGAAGGTACCTCCCTTGTGAGGCCCATGGGACTGGAGCGACCCCCCGACCCCCTGCTGAGCTGCTCTCCCTCTGACCACCCCCAGGTTCAAGTGTGAGTTCTGCGAGTTCATTTGCGAGGACAAGAAAGCACTGCTGAACCACCAGCTGTCTCACGTCAGTGACAAGCCCTTCAAATGCAGCTTCTGCCCCTACCGCACCTTCCGGGAGGACTTCTTGCTGTCCCACGTGGCTGTCAAGCACACAGGTCAGGCCAGGCCAGCCCCGCCCCTCCCTGTCAGCCTCAGTCCTAGGCTCAGCTCTGTTCCCCCTTGAGCCACCGGAGCAGCTGGAACCCTTCTGTCAGAAAGGGAACCCCGTCTTTGGGGGTCACTCTCGCTCCAGCTCCAGCCCAGCGCCCTGCTGTCAATGTGGCCCTGGGTCAGTCACTTGCCCTCGCCGCACGGTGGTTGTGAAAGTGAGGCCCAGTTGCTCCCTGAGTCCTGTCTCTGCGGGGCACCGGGCCGGGCATGGGTCGTGGGTAGACCCTGCCCTTGGCAGCTGACACAGCAGACACAGCATCGTCTATACTTGCCCCATGGAAGGTCTACAACCAAAGTGGGTTTATTCTTCTCCTGGGTACCCAGCGCTCTGGCAGGCACACTTAGCGGGGGTTAGAGAAAGGAAGCCAAGGGCCCCCTTCACCAGACTGTCTACCTGGGGTCTGGTGACTCACAAGAGGAGTGTGTGGTCACATGCCCTTGAAAGGGGACACTCACAGGAGGGCTGTGAATGCAGAGGGCAGGCCTGGTTCCCTTCCATCCTGGCCCACCCCATGGACGACGTGTGTTTGTGCCTGAGCTCGGGAAGGAACACCTGGGAGGGAGTCAACTGAAGAGGTCCTCGGGGTCATGGAAGGCTTCTCTGAGAGGGTGGGTGCGGCGGCGGGCATTCACAAGCGTCCCCTCACGTGTGCCTACAGGGGCCAAGCCCTTTGCTTGTGAGTACTGCCACTTCAGCACGCGGCACAAGAAGAACCTGCGCCTGCACGTACGGTGTCGACATGCAAGCAGCTTTGAGGAATGGGGACGGCGCCACCCCGAGGAGCCCCCCTCCCGCCGTCGCCCCTTCTTCTCTCTGCAGCAGATCGAGGAGCTGAAGCAGCAGCACAGTGTGGCCCCTGGACAGCTCCCCAGCTCCCCAGGGCCTCCTGAGGTGAGCTCAGCCAAGCAGAATCGTCACCGCACCTCGGGTACAACAGAGCGGTCCCAGCCTCAAAGAGCAGCTGAGGTCACAGGCATGCTAGCCCTCCGCTCAGAGTAAGAGAGGCTTTCTAGGTTAGTGACAGAAGAAGTATCAGGAGCTTAATTGTGGTGATGGTTTATTATTTTCTCATGTGAAGGAAGTCCAAAGGTCAGCAGTCCAGGGCTGGTGTGGGTGGCTCCATGATCAGCTAGGGACCAAGCGCTCTTATTTTCTTCCAGTCCTCTTAGGGAAACCACTTCTATCTTTGTGGTTGCCTCATGGCTCAGTATAGCTGCCGGAGCTCCAGCCTTCCTAGCTACATCCTAGGCAAGAAGCAGGAGAAAGGGATGGGGGAATAGCAGAAGGGCTGTCTGCCATCTCTCCACATGTCATATGACCTTTCCCAGAAGCTCCTGCTCAGCCACATGGCCACACTACCTAGCTGCAAGAGAGGCTAACAAGCGTAGTCCTGTAGCTGAGTACATTGCCAGTCCACTCCCCCACCCAAAGGTGCACCATCACGCTGTGCTGACCGAACACAGCCTCTGGAATCTGTCTTATGTTCAAGCTCTGGTTCTGCCGCTCACTAGCTGAGAGATCTTAAGCAGATATTTCACCTGAGCCTCAGCCAGTTCTCTGAAGTACTCGGTTTACTGAGCCGGTAAATATCTTTAAAAGTGGTTGTGAAGATGAAACAAGCCAACATATTAACATGCCCAACACAGAGGAGGTACCCGGTACCCGCAGCACTTGAACCTGAGCTGCCCTCTCTCAGGGTTGGCCATGTCCCCCCTGCAGGTCCCTTCAGAGGCAGCACCTTTCCAGTCACCTGAGACGCCCCCACTGCTCTGCTCTGACACCTTGGGTGGCGCTACCATCATCTACCAGCAAGGTGAGTTCTGAGGAAGGGTGGGAGCGAGGGGCAGGGGCAGGGCTTGTGCTGGAGGATGGGGAGGGAGTTGGGTGCCAGTTTTCGAGCCCTTTCTAAGTCTCAGGTCCCACCCAACCCAGGATCTGAGGAGTCGACCGCAATGGCCACGCAGACAGCTTTAGATCTGCTGCTGAACATGAGCGCTCAGCGGGAACTGGGGGGTGCAGCGCTGCAGGTGAGCCACCGGGGGACCTCCTCTGCACTGGGCCCCGGGCGGAAAGGAGCGTGATGAAGTGGACCTGCCCCAGCCCTGGGGAGCTCCCAGTTAGTGGGAGAGACAGATGCACTGACACCCCGTGGGCACACACACGAGCTGTGCCAGGAGGGCAGGGAGGTCAGAGGACCTCCCACTATACTTTCCAGAGTCACCAGTGACCTCTGCAGTGCTGAGCGGTGAGCACCGCTTCCCGTGCCTTTTGGGTCCCTGTCTCGTTCAATTTCCCTCCTAGCTCCATGGCCACCCTGTGCCTGTGGACCTGCACTAGCTTCCTCCTACAGCCCGCAGACTCCTGAGGCTTTCTCCACTCAGACCGCTGTCTTGTCCGTGCGCCTCAAGCCCACGCCCTCCCCCGAGTCCGCCATCTCTACCCCTCCCTCTCCCGTCCAGTTGCCCACGGTCACCTTCACCCCATCCCCCCTCCGTCCACACTTCCCTGCACTGCTCTAAGGGAGGGCAAGGTTTGGGGGTGTGTCCTGTCTCCCAGTCTTCTGAGAAAATGTAGAGCGTGCATCTGAGATGATAAATTTCAAGAACTTGGAGCAGTAACATGCTGCCGGGGGCTGGGAGACAGGGGGAGCCTGGCATTAGCCCCGGAAATCTTCATAGGATTTAGCTTGTGGCATTTGGGGGTATAGAGAAATTTTCTGTTTTTTAGATATTAAATGCCTTTAATCATTTTTACCTTAGTATCATCCCTAGAAAGACCTCTTTTTACCCCGAAACTATATGAACATTCACTTGGACTTTTTTCTTACGTTTCATTTTTTACACTTTAATCTTCTTTTTAAAAGATTTTACTTACATATTTTTAGACAGAGGATAAGGGAGAGAGAAAGAAAGGGAGAGAAACATCAGTCAGTTGCCTCTTGCACGCCCCCTACTGGGGACCAAACCTGCATCCCAGGCTTGTGCCCTGACTGGGAACCGAACCCATGACCTTTTGGCTCTCAGGCTGACACTCAGTCTACTGAGCCACACCAGCCAGGCTGGAAATCCGTCTTTTATCTCTTGTACAAATTGTTAAATCCTGCTCACCCCCCGTTTATTTTCTGATCTCATGGTTTGTTTTGCTGTAGGTTGTAGCTGCTTTTCTGTCATGATTAGAAAAATCTTCCTGTGCCAGGATTATAAAAATAGCTATCCACATTTTTTTGTCACGTATATTGAGAGTTTTATTGTTACGTCTTAGTCTTCAATCCATTTGCAGCAGGGCTTTGGAATAAGATCCGAGGTCGTGCTCTGACTTTATTTTTCTTCATAAGTTGTTTTTCAGCCGCTTGTCTGTCTACCCCAAGATTTCTCAACCATGGCACGTGGGGCCAGATAATTCTTCGTGATGGGGGGCTGTCGTGTGCATCCTAGAATGTTTAGCAGCATCCCTGACCTCTCCCCCTAGACGCCCATTGCACCCCCTCTCCAATTGTGACAACCAAAGAGATTTTTTCTCTAGACACTGCCCGGTGCCTCTGGGGGCCGCGTCGTTCTCCCGGACTCTGACCGAGCCTGTTTCCAGGAGCTGGCTGGGGCTTGGAAAGCCGGGCTGTGTTCCGGAAAGAACACAGTTGAGGTTGCGCAAATGAGTGTTGGCAGCACTGGGCCTGGCCAGGGCCTGGGTGAACTTGGAGGCCCTGGGGTAGCAAAGGGCCTGGAACACCAGCTCCCACAGACCCTTCTCCACATGTGCACTGGTGCCGTTGCAGGTGGCCGTAGTGAAGTCGGAGGATGCGGAAGCACAGTTGGCATCCCCTGGTGGGCAGCCCTCCCCCACGGGTGCCGCTGCACAAGTGGTAACCCTTCATGTGGCAGAGCCAGGGGGTGGGGTGGCAGCCGAGAGCCAGCTAGGCCCTCCTGACCTGCAGCAGATCACCCTAGCACCCGGTCCATTTGGTGGGGCTGGTTACAGTGTCATCACAGCACCCCCTATGGAAGAGGGGACATCAGCTCCTGGCACACCCTACAGGTAAGGCCTGCCTCCTGTGAGGCTCCCTTCAGCCCGGTGTAAGCATGCTGAGGGTGGTCAGAGGAGAACCCTGCCCGTCCAGGCCCAGTTGGCAGGAGCTAGAAGCCCTAACCCCTACAGAGTGATCGGACCACAGGGGAGCTGTCTTCTCTGGAGTCAGAAGCTACTGTCTCATAGCCACTTAGATGTTCCAGGCAGTGGACATCCATGAACTCACCTAAACCATTCCTGTGAGATCCATGTTTCCCTCATTTTACAAATGAGAAAACAGGCCAGTAGGATCACACATGCAGTGGGTGAGGATTTCAGCCCCGCTTCCCCTGGTTCCGGAACCCGTGTGCTCTTTGTTCTGGATGATTCCTGAGGCATTTGGCAGTTCTGACCTTTGGAACAAACTTGGGCTCCTTGCTGACATCGAAGGGGGGCCTGGCATCTTTTCTCAGCGTCCTCCACACTGAGCATGTCTGGGACAGAGCTATGTTCCTGAATGCTGACCGAGCCCCAAGGCAGCCTGAGGAAGGCCTGGGTTCAGGCACCAGACTGTGTAGTTGGGATGGGGGTCACAGTCACTGGGCCAGTAGCTCAGTCTCAGCATCTGCCCTCTGCTCCTGGGCTGCGGGTTTTGTCAGCCCTGCCTCCCCCATTTGACCAGCCTTGGGCTGGACCCCTCGAGCTTCTACCCGACCCGCTCCCCACCATGCCCATCAAGGAGGCAAGGTTACCACTGCTGAGCAGGATAGCACCCTCGATGCAGCACCGCTGACAGCAGAGACAGTGGAGGTCCAGCTGGTGGAGAGCACAGGCTGGATTTAATCCAGGGTCCACCCTTGGTGCACTCACCCTGCAGTTGATGACTTCCCTAGGGAAGCGACCTCCTGTGGGCCTCTAGCCTCTCTCAGAACCCTGGTTCGCCTCTCCCCTCTTTGCCCACAGTGAGGAGCCCCCAGGGGAGGCAGCGCAGACTGTGGTTGTGAGCGACACCCTGAAGGAAGCTGGCACCCACTACATCATGGCCGCCGACGGGACCCAGCTGCATCACATCGAGGTGAGGCTGGGTAGCCCACCACACCCCATTTCCCGTACCCCCCCCCCCCCCCCCCCCCCCCCCCCCCCCCCCCCCCCCCCCCCCCCCCCCCCCCCCCCCCCCCCCCCCCCGGCCTCATGCTCTCATCTGTCCACAGCTGACTGCAGACGGCTCCATTTCCTTCCCAAGTCCTGACGCACTCGCCTCTGGAGCCAAGTGGCCTCTGCTGCAGTGTGGGGGGCCACCCAGAGACGGCCCTGAGTCCCCATCTCCAGCCAGAACCCGCCTTGTAGGGGACCCCCAGGGCTCTGCCTCCCCACCTCCGGCAACCAGCAAAGCCCTGGGCCTAGTAGTGCCCCCCTCACCGCCATCTGCAGCCACCGCGTCGTCCAAGAAATTTTCCTGCAAGATCTGTGCCGAGGCCTTCTTTGGCCGAGCCGAGATGGAAAGTCACAAACGGGCCCACGCCGGCCCAAGTGCCTTCAAGTGCCCTGACTGTCCCTTCAGCGCCCGCCAGTGGCCCGAGGTCCGGGTAAGTGTGGTCCCCTGTGCCCCAGCTGGCACCAGCTTGTGTGACAAACCAACCCTGACCTAGCACCCCCTTGAGCCAGCCGTCTGTTTCCCTCTAGTCAGAGATGACTCAGCGAGGTGCTCAGGTGGCTCCGTCTGGGGAGAGGGAGACCAGATAACATGGCTGGTGCCCAGCAGTGTCCCCAGAGTGAACAGTACCCGTGGCAGAGCACAGACAGGAGCAAGCCCCATGGACCTGGGGTGCAGGGGATGCCACAGAGGAGGTGGGGAGGCATGCTTACAGAAATTCAAGTCGTCAGAGTACAGACAGCGCAGAGTTCAAGGGAAGTTCCAGGCACGCTCATGGTCCAGTTGTGGGGGCTCCCTCCCTTTCCCCGGGGATTTCCAGATCCAGCCATATACTGAATTCTCACAGCAGCTGAAATTGGGGAGCTAGGCCCAGGGCCCTGGAATGTCAGGGCTGGGGGAGACCATCAGAGGTCCCTCCATCTGAACATACGCATTACTTGGGGTAAACTAAGTCTGAGAGCAGGGACAGGGTTTTCCCAGTGACCTAATGACAAAGCCCCTGGCTTTTCCCTCTTACAAGCATGGAGCCCCAAATCTTCGTCTGGTGTGTGCTTTCTGTCCGGTTCCTCCCAGAGCCCCTTCAGGGGACAAGCTCCCCGACAGCTCCACCCGGGAGCTGCCTGTCCAGGCCTGGCTGACGCCCAGCTCGCCCCCCGCAGGCCCACATGGTGCAGCACTCTGGCCTGCGGCCTCACCAGTGCAGCCAGTGCAGCTTTGCCTCCAAGAATAAGAAGGACCTGCGGCGGCACGTGCTGACCCACACCAATGAGAAGCCTTTCTCGTGCCACCTCTGTGGGCAGCGGTGAGGCTGGGGACAGCTGGGCTGGGGCTGCTGGGCATGCATGGTAGGGCTGCCCCTGAGCCTTCGTCCCTTCCCCCCAGTTTCAACCGGAACGGGCACCTCAAGTTCCACATCCAGCGGCTACATAGTCCTGATGGGAGAAAGGCAGGGACTCCTCCTGCCCGGGCCCCAGCACAGCCCCCCACCCAGACCATCATCCTGAACAGTGACGACGAGACGCTGGCCACACTGCATAGTGAGCTGCCCCGGGGACCCAGGGTAGACCAGGGACTTGAGCCAGTGCCCCAGAGAGCACCCTTGGGCTATGGTGGGGGCCGGGCCATTTCAGATTTTCCAGGAACCCCCAGTGAGCATCTTCCCCTCTCTGCCCAGCCGCCCTGCAGTCCAGCCACGGGGTCTTGGCCCCAGAGCAGCTACAGCAGGCCCTGGGCCAGGAACACATCATTGTGGCCCAGGAGCAGACAGTGACCAATCAGGTAAGAGCCTGTGTGGAGGGCCCTGCTGGCAGGTCAAGGGCAGGGTTGGGGGCACTTGGAGAGCTGAGGCTAGCACTGGCTTGCCTGTGGCAGGAGGAAGCCACCTACATCCAGGAGATCACCACAGCAGATGGCCAGACGGTGCAGCATCTGGTGACTTCCGACAACCAGGTGAGCTGAACGCCTCAGTGCAAGTGTCCACATCCCAGGCCCCACCTTAGGAACAAGCAGTACCTCCCAAACCACCCCTCCCAGGGTGTGCATTCGCAGCTGCCAGTGGTGTCGCTGGCCCCCCTGCTCTGGTGTCCTTGCTGAGCTTCTGGTGAGCAGGGCCTAGCACCTGCCTCCTCTCCACCCCCCTTCAGGTACAGTACATCATCTCTCAGGATGGAGTGCAGCACCTGCTCCCCCAGGAGTACGTTGTGGTCCCAGAGGGCCATCACATCCAGGTAGGCCCGGCCTGGGGTGAGGGTGGGCCAGGGCGGAGGGATGCACAGCTCCGCCTGGAGTCATCATGTTGGCTCTCTCTCTCCAGGTACAGGAGGGCCAGATCACACACATCCAGTATGAACAAGGGGCCCCGTTCCTTCAGGAGTCCCAGGTAGGGCTGGGGGGCCCGATGGAGCTGGGGCACGGGCAGGGTTCTCCAAGGCATTTCATTGGCTTCTCCCTCCCAGATCCAGTATGTGCCTGTGTCCCCAGGCCAGCAGCTCGTCACACAGGCCCAGCTTGAGGCTGCAGCACACTCAGCTGTCACAGGTATGCTGCTGGCCCCTGAGGGCCATGGGGCCCAGGCCTAGCTTCTGGGGCCTCGGGCTCACCATCCTTTCCCCTCCTCTGGCAGCAGTGGCTGACGCTGCCATGGCCCAAGCCCAGGGCCTGTTTGGCACAGAGGAGACAGTGCCTGAACACATCCAGCAGCTGCAACACCAGGGCATCGAGTACGACGTCATCACCCTGACCGATGACTGAGCCCCAGGGCACAACGCAGACCACGGATACTGGGGCTGGCCCTGCGGGGGTTGGGGGAGCCACACCAGGACTCGTGTCCTTGTTCCACCTAGGGTCTCCGGATACTGGGAAGCCAGCATCCTGTCACTCCAAGGGAGCCAGACCTGTGCTGTAGGAGTTGGGGGACAGCCATGGGCACCAGCCAGGACATGCTGGGTGCCCCAGCCTGCAGGCAGGCTGTGGGAGAGAAATTTATTTTTGTTTGGATGGACCCACTGGCCTCTCAGTCTCAATAAAGGGACCAGAGTCCAGCCCTGGCCAGCTCAATTTGTCCACTTGTTGCTACAGCTTGAAGCAGGCAAGACTTGGGGAGCGGAAGGAAAGGTGGAGCCTGTTACAGCCACAAGGGGGGAGTGAGGTGGAGGCGGCCTGGCCTGCAGTGCATCCAGCCTCGCCTATGTAAGTACAGTGGCCCCAAGGCAGGGCAGGCCCTTGGGACATGCCTGACAGAGCCCACAAGGGCCCCCAGCTCCCTCCCCCCGGCCCTGAGGGGTACCTGCTCCACGCACAGAGGTCCACAAAGGGCAGCACACCCAGGAACCCACTTGCACGGAGGCCATGGTGGGGCCTGTGATGGCTCTGAGCTGCGTTTCCTCCTGACCCTTCACTGTAGAACACCTGCTGCCCACTCACTGCACCAGTTCCAGGGCCAGTAGGTGTCCAGCTTTCCTCCTGGGCACAGCCGCCTGTCCTCTGCTCCCCAGTGTGACTAGCACAGGCTCAATGGTGGGAGTGTGGGGCTTACCGGATAGAGGGTGCAGGGCTCTGGACTCCAGACCTGCTGGGCAGAGGCTGAGGCCACCAGGGTCCCAGTTGTGGGGATAGCAGGGCGAGAAGTTAGCAGAGCCCTGGGCTGGAGCAGTAAGGCCCTAGGGGTCATGAGGTGAACCTGGACGTGCAGAGCTGTGGTCTCAGAGTGGCTCCAGGTTCCTGAGCCCTCTCTGCCCTCAAGACCCTCACTCATTCTTGGGAGAGGGCTTTTGTATTTCCTTTTACAAATGAAACAAGGTGGCACAGGTGGGGAGGAGAAGAGGTGGGGCCTATTTACAGGGGACCCAGAGTCTGAGGTGGGAAGTTGGGGGTGGGGCAGGGAGGGGAGCCTTGGCAGAGCCGTAATCTTCCTATGTCGTCGTCGGCAGCCAGAGCGCCCTGAGTCCCTGTCCGTGTCAGCACCCTGGGGCTCCCCCTCCCCACGGGACGTGTTAAGTGGGGTGAGGCTCTCGGCTGGGGCCCTGTTCTCGGCCCGAGTCCCGGTCCTTGGCCTCCGAGGAGGAGGAAGATGAGGATGAGGAGGAGCTGGAGCTGTGGCTGCGGCCGGACTGCCGGTAGGCAGCAGTCAGCTCCTGCAGCCGCTCAGCTGTGGGCCCCCACTTGGCGAGGCCGGGCTCGTTCTGCAGGAAGAGGACGGCTGTGTTGTGCACGGCCTTGTAGTGCATCTCCTCCCTGCGGGCAGAGATGTGGCTCAGGGCCTGGCTCGGCCAGCCCAGTTGGCCCAGCCCTCCCACCCCGGCCCTCCCTGGGCACCCACTTCTTGCAGACGTGCTGGGACCCACTGCGGTACTCATGCTCAAAGGCGGGCAGGATCAGCTGGTGGCGTTTGAAGTGGCTCTGCTCCATGCGGGTGAGCGCCGGTGTCGGGGGGTCCCGCCACTCGGGGATGAACACGATGAAGGACAGGGGCTCTGGAGAGCTCTCGAGCAGTTTCTACGGGAGGTGGCACAGGATGGCTGTCAGAGGCTGCTCTCCAGGTGGCTGGCAGTCTTGCTTGCCACCCCCCAGCCCAGCATACCCACCTCAAAGTGAGAGACCATGGCATCCATGAGCTCCTCACAGAAAGGAGGGTTGGCCTCAAAGGAACCACTCAGCGGGGAGAAGTCCAGGCAGGGCCTGGGGACAGAGGTGAGCATTCTGAGTTCGTCCCTCAGCCAAAAACAGGTGCTGCCCACCCTTAGGCAGCCACGCTGAAGAGATGGCCCTCATCAGGCCAGAGGCCAACCCTGACCCTTAAATTCATCCTGGACAACATGCGGGCATCTCCACTGAATAGATGAGGACAAAGAGGCTCAGGTTTGACAACCCAAGGCACCAAGCTGACCAGCGGAGGGGCTGGAGTGCAAATCCAGCTCTTGACCCCACTGCCACCACAGCACAAGCCACACTCAGGAGCTCCCTAGCTGCTGAGCTTGCCCTACTGCTGGCCTGCCCCATCTTCCAGCTGGAGACAGCATCATCTCCTTCCAGCTGAGCTCGCCTCCCACCCCCATGTGAGTCCGTGAGGCCTGTGAGGCCTGTACCACCATTTCTCTTTCCTCCCAGCACTCCAAATTTGGGCTAACTGAGAAATCCGGTGGGGGGACGCAGGCTCCCAGAGGTTCAGGGGTGTGTGCAAGGTCACACAGAGTGACCTGGTAGGGTGAAGGCAGGGACTGCACCAGAGACTGCCCAGCTCCAAAGCCCTACAGCGTTAGAAAGCAGCTGGCCAGGGCAGGGTCTCTGCGCTAGAGGACAGCTTCCCTGTGCAGCAGAGGCCCAGCAGCCCCTGGCTCTCACCCGCGGGAGCCAAAGTAGCCGTCTGTGTCGGGGAAGGCGGAGCAGTACTGGCGGAAGTAGCAGTTGAGGGGCGAGGCGAAGCACTCAAAAGTGACCCCAAAGAGTCGGTGGAGGGCCTCGAAGACGTGCACTGGCAGCGATCCCTGCAGGCCTGTCCCCTCGTAGAGGCCCACGCCAAACATCATCTGCAGAGTGGCCACAGTCAGCAACTGGGGCTCAGCCTCCCCCACAGAGGAGCCCTCCCCTGCTGCCCCAGGCCTGTACCTGGTACCGTCGGAGAAGACACCAGACTCGGGGCAGGAACCGCTCGAAGGCCGAGTCATCGATGCAGCTGTAGCGGTAGAGGAGCCACTGTGGGACAGAAAGCAGTAGGCTTCAGCACAGGTTCCCTTTCCTCACTGGCCTTCTGCTCAGGACTTGGGGTCAAGAAAGATCCAGCCCTTGCTTTTCCTGCCTGTGAAGATCTGCCTCCCCTCCTGCCAGGTCTTACCAGCTTACTGAAGTAGTTGCGGCTGACCTTGACCATCTCTCCCTTATACCGGATGCAGACCACGTTATTCTCCATATGCATCTCCACGCTGGGCATGGGGGGCGCAGACACAGCCAGCCGAACTGGGTAGCAGTACACCAGGCGGGGCTCCACCTCTGGGGCCTCCACCTCCTCTGCAGACAGGGGCAGCAGTGAGGAACCACCCTGGACAGCCTCAGTGCTCACTGTGTGCCAGGGGCTCCCCACCTCATCCCGGTCACCAAGGGAGGCACATCCCATCCCACAGAGAAGTGCGTGCAGCTCCGAGAGAGAGGTCAGGGGTCAGTGGGGGCAAGAACTGGTGGCCTGTGTCCATGTGCCCTGTACTGACCCAGGCTCCTGCGTGCCATGCCTCGGGGGCCTGGTGGACAAGCAGGCTCAGATGCCAGGCGGAAATAAAACTGTATCATCTTCACAACAGCTACAGTACCTCATTCAGGGATCTTTTGGGGCCAAACACTAAGCTACCACTGAGTCCTCACGTGATCCTACTGGCCAGGTATCATACCTCTGTTTGAGGAAACAGGCTTATAAGAAAATGGATCTAAATGCAGGTCCAACTAACAATACTTATCCCTACCTGCCTGTCTCTCCCACCTCGTCACTTCTTCCTCTTTCCCAGAGGGATGCTGAGACCCCTGGCCACAGGACACAGCAGGTCATGCCCCAGACACTGCTGGGAGGAATGGTCCTCCCCAGACCAGTCTGGGGCCTTGAGGCCACCTGACCCGTCCCTTCAGTCAGGGTCCAGGATACAGAGCTGATGGCGTCACACCTGGTTCCCTGCCAGCCAGCCCCTACCTGGGATGTTGTTCTCCTTGAGGATGGCCAGGTGCTTCTCGCGGATCCGTCTGACGTACTCCAGGGAGATGTGGTAGATCTTGCTGCAGATGCCCTCCACGGAGTCCTTGGCGGCGGCCGAGACGTGCGGGCCGCACTGTCTCCGCAGGTGCTCCAGGCGGTCCTGGAGGAGAGGGCGCCGCTGGGCAGGGCAGGGCAGGGCAGGGCTGCTGGGCTGCAGCGGTCCTTGTTTTGAAACAGGCTCTGCCGCATGCACGAATCCCTGTGTGTCCGAATCACTGCTCAACTGCTAAGGGCACCTGAGATACCTAACAAGGCACTCGGAACAGTAAATGTGATCATTCCTGTTTAGGGCCTAACGAGCCCCTAGCGTACAGTAAGTGTCCAATAAATGCCAAGGTCACCGTGTGCCAGACCCCATGATACCTGGCCGGGGAGACAGACAACCAGGCATTGTCCCTGCCTGTAAAGTGCTTCCTTCCGATCTGTCAGGGAGCGAGATCATGAAAAAACAGGGTCCTTCCTTGGTTACTGCAGATTTGAAATGTGAGCTTTTAGCAACTTGAGAGGATAACCGGGGGGTGGGGGGGAGACAGTTTCAGTTTTGCTGAATCACATGTGAAAGTGATGAGTGAGAATGAGTCACTCTGGCTAGTGAGCACACACCTACCTTTCTCAGTCTCCATGTCAAGTACACAGTTACTGTTGTGAAGTGTGAAACCTTGTCTCTCGTGGAAAATGGTCCTAAAGGGAAGCCCACTGCTAGTGCTGGTGGAGAACTAAAGGAGCGGTGGGTTTGGGCCAGAACAAAGAATTGTCTGGGACACAGGGAACTGAACTGAATCTTGTGATAGCTCCTAAATATGATGTGAACACCCCCAAGAAAAGACAGTTTGTCAACCTGTTTCTAAAAACCACTCGAGAAGCTGACTGTTCATTAAGTGAAAAGGCATCTGCCGACGGTGTGCAGCCACGCACAGGATCTCATTAGGAACCCTAACAGCAGTCTTCTTGGGGAGAAAGCGGGGAGCCCAGACAGATGTCTCCCTTTACATGAGTTTGGGGACCAATGACTGTCAAAAGTCTGCTGTTTTGCACAAGAACAGGCTGCTGTGGGACCCTGCGCAGCCTGGGCAGGCAGAGTAGGCTTCTGGAAGGAAGTGGCCACACAGCCTTTCCACTGACCTTACTCAGGGCCACTCACCATGTAGTCCTCCTTGGAGGCCGAGTGGTCCTTCCGCAGCCAGCTGAAGGTGTCTTCCACGTTCCACTTGACCACCTTCCTGCTGTCAGGGGACGCACTCCTGCAGGAGGGCGCATAGCGGGGACAGAGGTCAAGTTTCCCCCGTCCCACTCCCAGGCATCAACCTCTAGGCTGACTTTGCAGCCTTTCTCCGGCCTTTGGGACCTTAGCCCTACTCTGCCACCAGGAGCAATGACAGAGCCCTGCGAGTAAGCCAAAGGCCTATGACCTCTCCACCCCCATCACAGACCCCCCTCCTGCTGGAGTCAGGAAAGACAACCAAACCTGGACTCGATGAGCCGCCTGGCGGCCTCTGCGTATTTAAAAAGCAGGCGCTTGGCTTCCTCCCGAAATTTGATTCGAGATAACCTAGGTTAGAGAGTGGACAGAGTGAGAGCCCTTCTATACAGAACTGGACACAAACTAAATGGTCCTGGGTCAGCCTCAGCTGTGGGGCCGTACCTGATAGGAATGTCATTCATGATTTCACGAAACATGGAGGGCGACACAACTGGTTCACAGTTGCTTGGCAACAGGGGGTCAGAGCCTTTGTCCACGACCTTGCGCTCCAGCATCCAACGGTTGAAAGATTCCCGAGGGGGCTCAATGCCTGCAGAACAGGAGAGCTGATGATGGTCTGAATTTAGTCAGCAGACTCCGAGCCGCCCAGCACAGGACAGGCACCACGCGGGCATTGGAGGTGCAACAGGAAACAGGATGCAGCCTGTTACATCAGGAGCTTCCATTCTCAGCAACATTTTCCCAAGTGTATTCTGAGAATAACTAGTTTTATCAAGCACGTTAACAAGTGTTACATAAGGTAAGGAGGATACTCTATATTTCAGCAAAGTTAAACAGGGTCATTTACCAATTACAGCTGCTGCTCCTGTGCACTTCCCGCCCCACTTACTCCCTGCAGTACTCCCGTGAGGCGTGGGTGCTTCCATGTGTACGCCCTTTTACAGGCAGTGCCTGGCAGAATGAGCCCTCCAAAAGCATCAATAATTGTGTTTTGTTGTTACTGACCCCAGCCACCCTTTATGTGGGTACTGTTGTCCCTATCTTACAGGTGACAACAGAGAACCAAGTGCAGAAAGCCTAAGTGATGAGCCCAAGCTCAGAGCCAGTGTTTAGTGGAGCTGGGACTCCAGCAGGCCTGTGCCCTCTGCAGCGCATGCTCAGCCAGTGGGCCCAGCTGGTAGACCCTCGCTCCTGCTATGGTGGACAAAACAAAGGAGGCCGAGCCCCCAGGGGACAGTTACCCTCTCGCTGCTGGCACAGCTCCCGGTAGTGCTGCCGCAGCTTCAGGATGAGCTGGGAGCGGAGCAGCTCCACCTCGGGATGCGGGGGCAGCACCTCTGAAGGCCCCCGGTGCTTGATGACAGCGTTGGTCTGGATATCCAGATCCCAGTACACCCTTGGGGCATGGACAGGAGCAATGAGGAAAGTAGAGGAAAGGGAAGGAGGGGCACCCTGCTGGCCACCACACACCCTCAGTCCTAGGCAGGCTGGCCACCAATGACAGATGCCCCTAAGTCAGTCAGCAGGGACTCACTCAGTGGGACGAAGGAGAGCTGCCTGCTGTTTATCTTCAGGGGACGTCCCCCAAATCTTCAGCGTTGGGGTTCCTGGGACGTTAGGGGAGCTGGGCACCGATGGACCTGTGGGTGTCACAGGGATTTCGATCTGGAGCAAAAGAGTCAAAGGCATTAAGTTAGGAGAGATGGCCAACGGCTCCAGTGCTGTGTGTACCTGGGGAGCTGTGCCCTGGGCTCCCCCCACCCCCCGACTAACCTGCCAAAGCCCGGCCCTTGCAGAGAACCACGGAACCTGCTGACTGCCCACCAGAGAGCTGCACTCACCTTGGGCTTCTTCACACCATTGCCACTTGGCTGCTCTTCCGAGAGCTGCCGCTTCCGAGGCTTGTTCTCAGCCGGGGGGGTTTCCACCAAGCTTGAATCTTGGGGCAGTGGGGTCGCATTCAGCCCCAGAGGGTCTGACTGGAGGAGGGAGACGGGTAGAATTGCAATCAAGGCCAGCAGCTTAGGAATCCCAGTACTGCAGAATCCTGACGCCCCCACCCCCTGCTCCTGCTCCTTGGAGACGAACAGAGGGGGCTGGGATGCAGAAAGAACACTGGGCTCCACTCCTGAAGCTACTGGGTTGGCCAAAAGTCTGTTATGTCTTTTTTCTGTAAGATGGCTCTAGTACTGTTTAGTTGTCTTGAACTTCATTCGAAACGATTTGCTTAGATTGTATTGTGACAGCTGCCAAAATAGCGTGTTTTTTAAAAAATGAGATTGGTGAATTTTTGTGCAGCCATTTTAATATTGAAGATGGAAAAAAACATGCAACATTTTCAGCACGTTACACTTTATTATTTCAAGACAGGTAAGAACGCAACTGAAACACAAAGACTTGTGCAGTGTGTGGAGAAGGTGCTGTGACCAAACATGTCTAAAGTGGTTTGCAGAGTTTCTTGGTACTAGTGACGTTTTGACCAAATGACTCTTTGCTGTGGGGCTGTCTTATGCATTGGAAGATGCTGAGCAGCACCCCTGGCCTCTGCCTGCTAGAAGCCAATAAAGGGAGAGAGCCGACATACTCACAATATCCAAGTCAGTAGTTACTGGTGAAAATGAAAAATGTGTCTTTTATTTTACGAAAAGAACTAAATGAACGGACTTTTTGGCCAACCCAGTACTTGTGACGCTGTGACCTTGGGGGTTACTTCCCTTCCTAATTCCCTCACCTTCAAAATGGCCATGACACCACGCCACTGCAATGATGATTAAACAAGTCAATGAATATGACCAGCTTTTTTTTAATATATTTTATTGATTATGCTATTACAGTTGTCCCATCATCCCCCCCCCCGCCGCCGCCCTGCACACCCCTTCCCCCCACACTCCCCCTCTTTAGTTCATGTCCATGGGTCATATATATAAGTTCTTTGGCTCTTACATTTCCTATACTATTCTTAACCTCCCCCTGTCTATCTTCTACCTACCATTTATGCTTCTTATTCCCTGTACCTTTTCCCCCTCTCTCCCCACCCACCCCCGATGATAACCCTCCATGTGATCTCCATTTCTGTGATTCTGTTCCTGTTCTAGTTGTTTGCTTAGTTTGTTTCTGTTTCTGTTTTAGTTCAGTTGTTAATAGCTGCGAGTTTGTTGTCATTTTACTGTTCCTATTTTTGATCTTCTTTTTCTTAAATAACTCCCTTTAACATTTCATATAATAAGGGCTTGGTGATGATAAACTACTTGAACTTGACCTTATCCGGGAAGCACTTTATCTGCCCTTCCATTCTAAATGAAAGCTTTGCTGGATAGAGTAATCTTGGATGTAGGTCCTTGCCTTTCATGACTTGGAATACTTCTTTCCAGCCCCTTCTTGCCTGCAAGGTTTCCTTTGAGAAATCAGCTGACAGTCTGATGGGCACTCCTTTGTACGTTACTGTCTCCTTTTCTCTTGCTGCTTTTAAGATTTTATCTTTCATCTTAGGAAATGTAATTATGATGTGCCTTGGTGTGTTCCTCCTTGGGTCCAACTTCTTTGGGACTCTCTGAGCTTCCTGGACTCCCTGAAAGTCTATTTCCTTGGCCAAAGTAGGGAAGTTCTCCTTCATTATTTGTTCAAATAAGTTTTCCATTTCTTTCTCTTCCTCTTCTCCTCCTGGCACCCCTATGATTCGGATATTGGAACATTTAAAGACATCCTGGAGGTTCCTAAGCCTCTCCTTGTTTTTTTGAATTCTTGTTTCTTCACTGTGTTGTGGTTGAATGTTTCTTTCTTCCTTCTGGTCCACACCATTGATTTGAGTCCCGTTTTTCTTCCCATCACTGTTGGTTCCCTGTACATTTTCCTTCAGCGCACTTAACATAGTCTTCATTTGTTCATCTAATTTGTGGCCAAATTCAACCAAGTCTGTGAGCATCCTGATTACCAGTGTTTTGAACTGTGCATCTGATAGGTTGGCTATCTCTTTGTCGCTTAGTTGTATTTTTTTTTTGTGGAGCTTTGATCTGTTCTTTCATTTGGGCCATTTTTGTTGTCTTGGCGCTCCAGTTACGTAGTAAGAGGCGGAGCCTTAGGTGCTCACCAGGGCGGGGCAGCCACGTCACTGCGTTGTGACGCTGTATGTGGGGGAGGGGACTGAGAGGGAACAATGGCGCTTGCTCCACTCTCCGCGGGCCCCCAGCGACCTTCCGCGCTACCCACAGGCAAATTGGGCCCCTCTGGTGCTGATTCTGGTGCTGATTCCTGAGTGGGTGGGCCCATGCACGCTCCAGGACCCTGTGAGTCTCTGCAACGCACTCTCCCGTAAGTCCGGGAGTCTCTCCCACTGCCACCGCCCCAACCCCCACAGGAGTTTCCAATCAGAGGCTTTGATGCTTTATTTCCCCTTGCTGGAACTCTGGGTTGCCGGGTCTCTCCCGCTCCCCAGTTGTTCCTCCCGGTTTATCCTCACGAGGGAGTGGGACACCCGGTCCGCAGCCACCACCTCTCCCAGATGCACCTTTCCCCGATCTGCCAGCCACCGCCCTGCCCTGCCGCGGGAGTCCTCTCTACTGCTCCTACCGGTCTGAATGTTTCTTCTTTAATTTCTTGGTTGTCGGACTTCCATACATTTGTTTGTTCTGGTTGTTTTCTGTTTTAAAATTTGTTGTTGTCCTTTTGGTTGTGCGAGGAGGCACAGTATGTCTACCTACGCCTCCATGTTGGCCGGAAGTTGTCTATGACCAGCTTAACATGACATCTGGCATGAGGCCAGCACTCAATACGTGTTAGTTTCTTTTCCTTTAAGAACCAGAATGAAAGTCAGGAATGAAGGGAAAACTCAAGAAATGCTTGTTTTTTAAAGAGCAAGGCCCTGTGAATGAACTCCTTTGGTGACACCAAGACTATGTGATGATGGGCTGTGGGGGGCCCTGAAATCACACCGGGTGCAAGTCCTGCCCTGTCTCTTATTGGCTGTGAGGTCTTGGGCCAGTCATTTCCCCTGGCTTGGGCCAGTTCTTCTGCAAAATGGGGATGCCAACTGGCTTGACCGTTGCAAGAAAAGAAAGCCTGCCCCAAGTGACAGGGACCCAGAAGCCCACACTCCCACCAGAGAGCCCACACCTCCCCCAGCACGCTGGGGACGGCGCAGCTCCCCGAGTGCCCTCGTCCTCCCCTAACCACTCACCCTCAGCCAGCCTTCTCTTAGCCGCTGTTCAGAGAAGCTCGCAGAGAACCCCCACCCCGGGACCCAGTCAGGATCCCTGATGTACTCTAACGCCCTCCTTCACTCAAGTGCCACATTGTAATCCCACTGGCCCCACCTCTCCAGCAGATGGTGCGCCCCGAGAGCGCGAGGGCAGCACCACGTCTATCTTGTTCACACTGCGTCCCAAGCACAGTGCCCGACATGTAGTACGCGTTCAGTGTCATGCACTATTTTAATCATCGGTTTCCACGCCTGTCTCCTTGAGTCCAGGTTCCACGAGGGCAGGGGGTGTGTCTGTCTTGCTGTCACTGTACCCCCAGGACTAGGCACAGAACAGCTGTTCAGGGTACATTTGGGGAAGACCCAGATGCCCGAGGCTGGCACTTACAATCACGTCATGCTGGCCCAGCACGGGCATCTCCCACAGGGACTGGTTGGTGAATCTGTTGAAGTAGTAGGGACGGTTCTCCCTCCTGCTCCAGCACTTCTCCCAGCCCGCGTGCACCAGCTCTTCTGCAAACAAGCACGGAACCCAGCCCGATCAGGGAGGCTCCTGGGCACCCTTCTGAGCCCGCCACCCTGCCATTGCCCCTTGCCAGTACCTGGGAGGTCCTGCACCAGGCGGATGGGCTTTGGAGAACAGGGCTGGCTCTGATTGGAGGTGCCTGGGGAGTGACTCAGCAAGGATGCTTCCTCCCGGGGGCTGCCGTGATTCTCTTTGGCCATCTCAGCACCCACACCGGACCTGCCACAGAGGACCAAAGGGTGTCAGGGCCAGCAGGGTATGGAGGTCAGCTCCACCTCCACCCACCAGTTACAACCTAGAGGGCCCCGGGAGCACCTGCAGATGCAGGCAGATCAACCCAGACCTGTCCTGGGGGCCAGCATGGTACCACAGGAGCCCAGAACCCAGGTCACAATCTCTCAGCTGTAAAATGGGTGCACTCCTGTTGCTCCTCCTCCTGAAATATTCTTTCTCCAATTCTCTGCCTGGCTTGTCACTAGGTTCACATCCTCCAGGAAGCCTTCCTTGACTCTCCCTTCCCCAAGCAAGTGGTCAGAGCCCCTCCTCAGGGCCATGAACATCTACAAGGTGGCAGGCAGGGAGTCTGTGGTCTATCATCTGGGTTTTTCTTCCCATTAGACTATCAGCTCTCCCAGGACTAGGAACTGGGTCCAGTGTAGCTCTCTCCAGAGTGCTCAGCAGGGGACCTGGGCCCAACAGGAGCTCTGTTTATTCTGCGCATGTTTATAAAGCACCAGTGACAGACCAGACAGAACAGGGTCTGCCCTTGAGAAGTCATTCCCACAAGGAGGAATTGTAACTCCTCCTCCTTGCTTCTGTCCCGTAAAACCTCACTGGCACAGAGCACAGCCCAGGAAGGAGGATGGCATCTAACTGGATGCCTCATTTTATGCTACAGGGTAGGAAGCAACCTGTTGCTAAAAGAACCAGTGGAACTGAGAAGGAATATCTAATTCAGTTCTTCATAATCCCCAGGTGAAATTTTATTTAAGTAATAGGAAGAGGGTCAGCTCCTTCAGATGTGTATTACCTACTAGCCCCACCCAAAACGCACCCAGCACAAGTCTCAATGGACAGAGTAGTTCCCAACTTGGCGTTAGACTCCTAGGTGGACAACTGTGACCACACCGGTGATCCTAAAGGTGTTTCCAATATGTCACAATACTCGAAAGAAACCAAACGTTTAGGCCACAAAGGCACATTTAAACATCAGTTATCTTTGCTTGCTGAAATTTTATCAACTCATTGTGGACACACTGATTATCTCATGCTGATCGGAAGCTCTGATTGGCTGTTGACAACATCATAGAAATCACTGGGACATTGATTTTATTGTACACTCAGTCGCAAACATCTCCGTTAATTTGGAAAGGAAAAAGTGAATGGCCACTTCCATCAGTACAGTCTGGCAGATAAAACTCAGGAGCAAGAAGACACACAACAAGAAGGGGCCACGGGAACAAAAGGTTTGGAACCACTGACCAAGGGGAGGAAAAGCTCTGGTTGCCTTGGCTCTCTGAGGAAGAGGGGTTCCTGGTGTCCTGGGGCTGAGCCCACAGGTCTCAAGGCTGAACGAGGTCCCCCTTTTTCTCACCCTCTGGGGTCTGCAACGCTAGCATGAGAGGGTTTTCTTCTCCGGCCAGACGGACCCCAGGCCACAGGGTCCCACAGAGGCAGGAGGGAGGCCCGAAGAAAGGCTCAGCACAGGTGGGTGGGCTGGTCAGCAGTGGAGTGAACGGGGACCCAGGGCACTCCTTGCATCGGCAACTGCAAATAAAAGAGAAGAGTCACAGACCTGTGAAACGCTGGAGAGCAGGGGCAACAGCCAGAGGGGCAGTGACACAGAGCAAACTGGCAGCCTGCAGAATACACTGTGGGGGGCTGGGAGTTCTGGGGGCGAAAATGGTACTGCTCAAGCTTTCCAACCAACAGTTTACCCTCACAGACTTGCAGCCTGAAGGCACACAGAGCCCCATTTGAGGAGTGCCCTGAGCCTAATTTAATGTTCTGCTGTCACTGTGTTGAAATTTTTAACAAGGAGTCCACATTTTCATTTTGCACAATGGCCCCTGCAAATTGCACAGCTCGTCCTGCCAACCAAAGTATCCCTAAGATAAGGGGAAAGTGAACCACCACCATACACATCACCCATCGGGGGCAAGTCCCATGCCACCCACAGAGGGTGAAAAATACACTTCTTTAACTGAGGTCTTTTTTAAAAAAACCAGCACACACACATGCAAATGGATTATATAACACAGTGTGTTCATCTTTATTGAAAACTGTCTTCCCCAAGAAATACTGTGTGATACTGATGCACCAGGAAGGTTAACTATGCAGAGCAGGCACAGCAGCACACAGCTCCATGAGGCCAAATGGGGACACTGCAGCGTTTCCAAACCGGCTATGCATCTGAACCACCGGGGGGGTTTGTGGGAAAAAAAAACATCACACTCCTGTCCCTCATGCCGCATCCTGGGAGTCAGAAATGGGGAGAGGAGGTACACAAGAATTTCTGTTTTTCTATTTTTTTAAATGAGCCTCAAGAGTGGGACTGAGAGACATATGAAGAACCTTTTGCTTTCTCCATTTCAAATCTTTGTCAATATTTTACAATTAAAGAAAAATTTTAATTTTTCCAGCTGACTTAAATACAGCAGGTTGTTGACGAAAGTACCAGCTGGGTTTGGACAAACCTAGGCACCAGGCCCTTCTGACACGTTCCGATTTGTAAGCCGCACTCAACCTCTAACGTCTATACGCACTGAGTCTAGCATATTGTACATTCCCAGTAATAAATAACTGTTATTATTAAAACGACGTTTTTATTTATCCTGTAGCTCGCTGGCCCCCAGCATACCGACGTTTGACAGTTTATGGATAAACAACTCTATCTGCGCAAGCAAGGGAACCCACCAGAACGTATAGTCCGATTCCCGGATTGGACAATGATGGGGCGGGATCACTTCAGTAATACACCAATCAGAACCTTCCAGCCCAGCAGGGCGGAGTCAAAGGACTGGCAAAGTGCGCAGGTGCGGGGGGCTCGCGAAGGAGGGGCGACCCCCAGCGCGCGTACACCTTCCCCTCTCCCCCACCTCAGCGGGGGCGGGCTGTTTGGCGCGCGCGCGCCGGCCCTTCTCTCGGACTCCGCCCCCCGCCCCGCCGCGCGCTCCCGCCCCCGGGCTGAGGCGACTCAGAGTCGGAGCCCGACACAAAGGCGGTGGCGGCGGCAGCAGCGGAGGGGCCCTAGAGGCTGCTCCGCCCGCGCTCTCCGGGCCCACTTCCTTCACCCAGGCCACCGGCCCGGCCGCCCACCCGCAGGCCTAAGATGGCGGCGGCGGCAGAAACGAAGCAAGCGGTGGCCCCGAGTAGAAAGCGTCGGAGAGGCCACCGCCACGCAGCTTCGGACTCCCGGATCCTGGCACGGCTCGCGGCGGGACCATGGCTTCCTGGGGCTCTTACCTGCCCGAAGCGGACTCGAGGGGATGCGGCTACACGTTCTGCTCGGCTGCCCGTTTTGCCGCCTCCGCCTCGCCCTCCCCAGCGCCGCTCCCGCCATCTTGTGTCCCGGGCCGGGACTCCGCACTACGCATGCGCTGGTACCGCCTCTGAGGGACCTCGCCGCTGCCTGCCGCCATCTTGAGTGTGGCGGACCGGCCGGGTCCTCAGACCCTGCTAGCTTTCGACCCCCTCCCCTTCCTTCTGTCTTTCCCTCTTCTTCCATGCGGGTCTGAGCAGGGGGAGGCAGCTTTGTGAGCCCTGGGGTGCGAACTGAGGGAGGTACGGACTCACAAACACTCCCTGCCTCAGTTTCCCACGCTGGCAGACCCGCTGGGGCAGAAGGACTCGGGTGGGCGGTGCGCAGGCAGGGTCGGACTGAGTGTGCGCACCAGGGGGCGCGGGGCGGGTTTGAAACCTGCGGGGGCTCGGCTCAGGCGCCGACCCGAGGGCGGAGCCGATGACATAATTGTGAACGTAACCTGGATCCCGGCCCCAGCCCCCGCGCATCTCTGCCTCTTTAAGCTGGTCCCTTGCTCTTTGGGGCTCTGTCCAGAATTTTTTACAGCCGTTTCCTGTATCCAGGCTGCGTACAAATCCAACCTTTCCCATAATGAGGCTGCATAGGTTATAAGTGTTCTTGAGCAGAAGAAAGAACAACCGTGGAGATACAATAAAGATGGCTTTACTTGCTGAGTCCAGGTGGCTAGTTTTAAGTACAAACATTATACACTCAAAAATCAAAGATGACTTTGGGCAAAGTTGGGGAATTATAAACTAAGTGCGTCTGAGGAGCTTTCCAACACTGGCAGCTATGGCCACTAGTTGCAGTGCAAATCCTCACTGAGACCTCAAACCAGCCACAGATTTGGTCCAGCAGACTAGCGGTTGCTGGGTGCCCTATGTCCAACTCCGTGCAAGATTCTTTGGTAGAGCCCCAGAGACTCACTTAACTCCACCTTCCTCTGGGCTCCCAAGTGAGCCGGCTTGCCAAGGGTAGCTTGAGAGAGGCAAAATCGCCACCTGCTATTGAGCTTCCCGTGTGGAGCCAGAGGCTGCAGATACCCCAGCTGGGTGGCCTCTTGTGTCCATGGAGCTTGGTGGGGCTGGCAGCGTCAAAACTGGAGGCAGTGGTATGAATAGTAATTAAGAACTAGAGTTCTCTCTTTTTTGTTTCAAGATTTTATTTCTTTTTAGTGGGGAAAGGAAGGAGAAAGGAAAACGTCAATGTGTCCGTTGCCTCTCGCATGCCCCCCACTAGGAACCTGGCCAGCAACCCAGGCATGTGCCCTGACTGGGAATGGAACCAGTAACCCTTTGGTTCACAGCCGGTGCTCAGTCCGCTGGGACACACCAGCCAGGGCTAGAGTTCTCAATTTGATAAAGTGAGTGAATAACTGGTGTTGGTGAGGATGAGGACAAAGGGGAATCCTTGTACACCTGTTGCTGGGAGCATAAATTGGTGCAGCCACTGTGGAAAATGGTACACAACTACCATATGAGCCAGGTATTCCACTTCTAGATACCTACCTGAAGAAAACACTAATTTGGAAAGATATATGCACCCCTAGGGTTACGTTTATTACAGCATTAATAACAATAGCCAAGATGGGGAGAAAATTCAAACTGTAATTGAACAACAATAAAGTAATAAAAAAAAATTAAAAAAAAAAAATAACAATAGCCAAGGTGTGGAAACAACCTAAATGTCCATTGGTGTTGAATGAGTAAAGATGTGATGTAGGTATTCATACTGAAATAACTACTACACCATTAAAAAGGAAATTCTGCCGTTTGCAACAACATGGATGAACCTTGAGGATATGCTAAATGAAGTAAGTCAGAGAAAGGTACATACCATATGATTCCACTTACATGTGGCATCTTTGAAGAAGCTGCAGGCATAACATACTGGTGGTGATCCGGGGGAGGGGTTGGTATGAGCAAAATGGGTAAAGGCAGCCAGTTGATGGTGATGAGTAGTGACTAGACTTACTGTGGTGGTCACTTGGTAATGTAGACAAAGGTTGAATTACTCTGTTGTACACCAGAAACTACTGTGTTCTATACCAGTGTTACCTCAATTTTAAGAATAACTGTTTCAGCCTGGCGGGCTCCCTCGGTTAGAGCGTCATCTCTACAGGCCAAGGTTGCAGGTCCCTTCCCTTGTCAGAGCACATACAAAAAACAACCAATAAATGAATAAGAGGAACAACAAAGCGATGTCTCCCCCGATACCCTTTCTCTCTAATCAGTTAAAATATAGGCCCTGGCTGGTGTGGCTCAGTGGATTGAGCGTGGGCCTGTGAACCAAAGGGTTCAATTCCCAGTCGAGGCACATCCCTGGGTTGTGGGCCAGGTCTTCAGTGGGGGGCACATGAGAAGCAACTACACACTGATGTTTATCTCCCTCCTTTCCTTCCCCTCTCTCTAAAAATAAAATTTTTAAAAAATAAAATAAAAAACAGGTTTCTCATCAAACTGGGTTCAAACCTTCATCTCACTTGCCTCGTACAGCAAAAACCTCCCCATCCTTGTCTCCACTACCTTAAAGCGAGCCCCATTATTTTTAAACTTTGTATCAGAATAGCACACATGCAGAAATGTGCACAAAACAAACGTAAGAACGCTGATTTGGCCCTGGCTAGTGTGGCTCAGTGGATTGAGTGCCAGCCTGTGAACTAAAGGGTCACGGGTTCCGTTCCCAGTCAGGGAACATGCCTGGGTTGCGGTCCAGGTCGCCACTAGGGGGCGAGTGAGAGGCAACCACACACTGATACTTCTAATCCCTCTCTAAGAAACAAAAACAAAAAAACTAATTTGTCACAAAGTGAACACCTGAATAAACACTCAGCTCAAGGTATTGTCTAAACAGAGTTCCCCAATGGGGTAATCACTCCTTGCCTTTATAGTTTACCACCTAAGCATGTGTCCCTAAACACTACAGTTTTGTTTTGCCTGTTCCTGAAACTTGATATAAATGGAATTATACAGTCCTATTTGGTGTTTTCTTTTGCTCAACATCACACTTGCAAACGCATCCTTGTTGCAGGTAGCTGTAGTTCATTTTCATGGCTGTGTTCTGCCTTCCAGTGTATCTACTCTGCTGTTGGGGGTATTTGAAGACCCCTACCCCACACCTCTTTTCTCAACTATTATAGTAGTTTCCAAACTGGTCTTCTGGTCCCCGACCCGAGCTTCTCTCCTAGTCTATAATCCACCCAGCAGTCACAGGGCTCTCTTTAAATCTGCTCGTATTGCAAATCAGATCAAGTAACCCTGGGCTTAAAAACCTTGAATGTCTCATCATTGTCTGCAGGATACAGTCCCAAACCCTCAATCTGGTTCACAGTGAGCAGTACCATGGCAGAGCGTTTGTGGTGGGCTGTGCCAAGCATTTGATACACATTCGTGTTATTCTCAACCTGGAGCTTCAAACCATCTCTCCATCCAGTCCCAGCCATCTTGAACTACCTGTGTACCAGGTTGTCTTTTGACCCTGAGACTTTGTATTTGCTATTTACTCTCACTCTTCCCACTTTGCCTAATTCAGCCTTCAAGTCTTAGCTGAGATATCCCCTCTACTAGGCAGCCTTCCCTGAACTCACCTGCCCCCAGACTAGGTCAGGTCCCCTCTTCTGTATTTCCATGTAGGCCTGTGCTCAATGTCTGTCCATTCTTTTCATCCACTAGGCTGTGACTGCTTCAGCACAGGGCCAAGGCTGTTCTCCCCTGTGGCCCTATGCCCAGCTCTGTGCCTGACGCTCTAAACACTGTATTTGTTGACTGTGGATAGAGCACACTGGATTGAAGTCAGGGTGACTTTTTCAGGTATCCATGTTTCTATTCCAGGCCCTAGTTTCTGTGATGGAAACATCAAGGCAGTGCCCTTTAGGGTACAAAGAAAAGCACGAGCCGCCTACTGTGTCCGAGTCCCTGCCAGCAGCCCAGTGTTCTCTACTCCCAAGATGGGGATGAACAGGTCGAGCAAAGATCCTGGGGCTTTTAAGCACTCCACCAACTTTTCTGGACTAAGAAGCCTCTCTGGACAGCAGGACTGGGTTGGGAGAGATAGTTAGGATAAGCAGGGCTTCTCCAGCAATAGCCAGTCCTGGCTTGGAGCCTGCTGTCAGTGCCTCTGAGGACCTGGGCTCAACGCAGGACAGAGCAGAAGCATAAACATGCAGGCAGAGGTTGCCATATACCTTAACCTCCATACTCTTTTCCACTACAGTAAGAAGCAGCTGAGAGGGAGATACAAATTTCAACCCCAAGGTCCTGGCAGTTTGAGAAGAGAGGCTCTGGCATGACCTGTTCCTGGCTGCCCCGCCCAGGCCAGGCCTGAGCTCCCACCCATAGGCCCTGTTCTGCAGTTTAAATAACACTAAGGCAGTTTCCAAGGCAAGCGGGCCTGGCCACAGGCAGGCTATGGAAGGGAGGCTTCACCCCAAACTGTGGTTTCCACAGGGAGTGGCTCTCTGGCCATTCTCGGGCCACATAAGAGAAGCCATTTAGGCTGGGAATAGATGAGGGGAATGGAGCGTCTGGCCTTCCCGTCCCTGCTGTCAGTGTCTGATGTGGTGTCACGCTCCCTTTCATTTCCTCACTCGGCATGGCCCTTGAACCAGAGAACCAGCACTAAATAAAGCAGGCTCTTTACCCCTAGGGAGCCCACAGAGGCGTTCAAGAGGCAGACCATAAATAAACCCAGCTGCAGGGAGATAAAGGCTCTTTTGGGATGTCCAGGGGGTGGGCATGCAAACTAGAAGCCTTCAGAAGGGATGACCGTGAGCTGAATCTTGCAGGAAGAATAGGATTTTCCAGGTGGGCAAGGAAGGGGAAGGATGCAGCCCACACCAAAGCCTGGGGTTGCAGAAAGGCATAGTATGTTGGGAGAATGAGTGAGCTTGAGCACCGCCAGGTACCGGGACAGGTGCAGGGCGAACGAGAGCCTTGGAGCCCAGAGTAAGGTTCTGTTCTGGGTTAGCGCTCAACCTCCCTTACAGGTTGTTCAGGACAGCTCAGGATAGGGGTGGGGGCACCTCTGGTGGTCCCTGCCATCGTCCCACCCATTCCCTCTGATGCCCACTTTTCTATTTTGGGCAGAGTGACCAAGAGCCAGGGTGTTTACACCCATATGAGCTGAGGCAGCAGAATTAAATCCCAGACTTCTCCAAAAAAGAAGCCTGGGTGACAGCTGGCAGCTTCCTGAAATTCTAAGATCAGAGGTAATTTTGACCCAGAGCTGTAGTGGGGATTGGGAGGAAGGGTACCAACTGAGCCTGGGTCCCAGCTGAAGGGTTCCTAGGACACTTGGCTTCTAACCTAGAGATCTCAACCCTGGCTAGAAAAAAACCATTTTAACAGCTTTATTGGGGTATAATTTCCATACCACTAGATTCACCAGTTTCAAATAGACAAGGCAATGATTTTGAGTAAATTTACACCTTTGTACAACCATCACCACGATTCAGTTTGAGAATATTTCCATCACCCCAAAAGATCTCTTGGGACTATTTACAGTCAGCCCCTCTCTGGATCCCCCACCCCACCCCATCCCATCCCAGGTTAACCACTGATCTGCTTTCTGTCTTTATAGAGTTGCCTTTTGGGGACCTTCCATATGAATGGGATCATACAAAATGCAGCCTTTATGTCTCGCTTCTTTTATTTTACATAATGTATTAGAGATTCCTACATGTTGTATATGTCAGGTATCAGGAGTTCATTCTTCATTGCTGGACAGTATTCAATTGTATAGATACACCACATTTTGTTTATCTGTTTAGCAGCTAATGGACATTTGGGTTGTTTGCACTTTTGAGCTATTAAAATAAAGCTGCTATGAACATTCGCATACATATATTTTCCTTTTTGTTGGATGGATGATACAGACCTCCTTATGAGGACCTCAGAGTGGAATTGCTGTAGAATAAATTTATGTTTCACTTTACAAGGAACTGCCAAATGTTTTCCAAAGCTATTGCACCATTTTAACATTCCTAGCAGTAAAGTATGAGGGTCCTTGCCAGCACTTGTCATCGTCGGTCTTTTTTTTGTTACATTCTGCTCAGGAACTCTGTAAAAACACCCTTTGATGCTCAGGCTCCATCCCAAACCAATTAAACCAGAATCACGGGGTTTGGTGCCCAGGCACAGGTATTTAAAACAGAAGAGAACAAAGCCAAAACCTTTGTACCTAAAAGCTGCTCGTATGCAGAAGGGTTGAGAGCCCTAATTTTAGGTCTGATTTCTGTTATCCTGGGCACTGAGAAGGAGCTCAAGCTAGCCAGTGGCCTCTCCCACACTGGGAAGTATGTGGGCTTGGGGTCCAGGAAACAAGATGTCCCTTAAGAAGGGACATGCACAGTCCCAGAGCAGACGGGCCTGTTAGGAGTGAGATGGAAAGGGCTTGGGATTGCAGCAAGGAGGCCTGACTTCTGCACAGACAGCCAGCTAAGATCCTGAGGGGTTGGGGTCCCTCCCACTCCCACGACCTTAGGACTGCTCAGACTTCTGAAGAAATTAGGAAAGCATGACACCCCTGGCTGCAGGCCAGCTGCAGATCAGCTGCAGACAACCCCCGAGAAATGCAAGGAAATGAGTGGAGCCAGCAGGAACTATAGGGAGCTTAGTGAGGATAATCTGGCCAGGGTCACGCAGTCTGGGGTACAATCTCTTCTTTTCAAAGGGTCTGTAGATCATCATAACCACCCTCGCCCCATGTACCAGACCCTGTGCTGGGCACTGGGGTTACAGCCATGAGTAAGTGCCAGGCTCGCACCCTGGTGGAGCTTGCAGTCTCCTGGAAGAAACAGACAACACAGAATTAAACAGAATGACAGGTAACGACAGGGCCCGTCAGTGGGGGTGATGTCGGAGCAGAGATCTGAGTGAATGGAGGAGGCTAACTATGCCAAGGTTCCCGTGCAAAGACATACCTGGTAGAGGGAAGAGTTCATGGAAAGCTTGAGGCTGAGCGAGTTTGGTGTTTTCCAAACAATGGGAGCAGATGGAGTAGTAAAGAGGAAAGAGCTAGACTCTTCTGGGGTCACGACCAGAGCCCAGGTTTTATTTTGTGTGCAGTGGGGAGGAGGGGCAAATGGAGGGTTTCAAGCAGGGTACTGAAATGCTATGCTTTCTATTTTTATTTTTTTAAAGATGTTATTTATTTTTAGAGAGAGGGGAAGGGAGGGAGAAAGAGAGGGAGAGAAACACCCATGTAAGAGATACATCGATCTGTTACCTCTCACATGCCCCCAGCTGGGACCTGGCCTGCAGGGTTGCAACCCAGGCATGTGCCTTGCCTGGGAATTGAACTGGCGACCTTTTGGTTCACAGGCTGGCACTCAATCCACTGAGCCACACCAGCCCGGGCTGGTTTCTGTTTTTAAAGACAATTTTGGTTGGTGTGGGAAGACTAAACCTAGAGGGGCAACAGTGAGGCAGGGAGATAAGGCAAGTTGTCCAGGGAAAAAATGAAAATGGCTTAGACTAGTATTGTTCCAGTTGGAGAGGAGAAAGCACAGATGTGGGACAGCTTATGGAATTGAAGACACAATTATTTACTGAAACGGCATAGAGAGAAAAAGGAGTCAAGCATGACTCCTATGGTTTTGACTTGAGCATCTGGGTGAAAAATGGTGCTGTGACCTGAGATGGAGAACACAGAGAGGAGCAGAATTTATTACCGGGGAGAGGGCAGGGGGTGATAAATTGTGGGTCCAGCTGGGTGAAGAGAGTAGGGGAAGCTGAAGGGCTCTGGTGTTCTCATGGTTCCTGGCTGGCAGCAGGAGGTGGGGGAGGGGGGTGTTGGCAATCCCTGTCAGATCAAAGCCTGTTTATGTCAGTATTTATGTAGTCTTAGAGCACCTTAAAAAAAAATTTTAAGTTGCTGGAATGTGTTGGGTGCTTCTTGCAACCTTTAGGAAGCCCCTGCAAAGTTAAGAGACAAGCTTAGGCTGAAGATGGTGGCCCATCCTTATCATCAAAAGGAAAAGTCACTCCCTCTTGTTGCCCCCTCGCTTCTCATTACTTTGAAATTTTACGACTGGCTTAGGAACATCCGGAGCGCACTGCTACAGATCGTCCACCCCTTCCCCACGCTGAGTGACTGACTCATAAACACAAGGACAGGAGGCTTAGAGGACCTTAAGAAAGAGGCCCCACGAGTCAGAGTCTGCTAGCAGGCTGCCAGAGGCATAGACACTGGGCAGGAGAGTGGAACGTGAAGAAAACAAAGGAGAAAGAAATCAGAGAGTGAGCTGCTGGAGGTCAAACCCGAGCTGAGCGGTAGAGGTGCCAGGGGCGGCTTGAAAAGAACCCAAGAGAAGGTGACGCAAGGCCCTGCGAGAAGCACTCAAATTCTTGAGTTTCAGACTTGGAAGGGCCTTTGGGGACCAGGTGGCCAGCCGTCCCTTTCAACCGAAAAAGAAACTGGTCTGCAAGGAGGAAATGGGAAAGAAAAGGAGAAACAAAATAGCCAGGTCTTCAAGGATCAGAAACCGCAGAAAGAAGTCAGCAACTCTGTGCTGAACTTCGAAAGCCCCAGCCCTTAGTTTCCCATCTCTCCCGTTTGATAAATGTCTGGCCCAGTTGGGTCCGGCTGCTTTCTGGAAGCAGGAGGTCATTCCACCTGTCAGGGAGATAGAATCAAGGTGTTCTGCTCTGACACCTGCCCCCTACCACACACGTTCCTCCCCTCATCCCAGCTGGGTCCCCTCTCACACGTTCCCAGCTCACCCGTGCTGGCCAACACAGGCACGTACATTGCAATGCATGGCCTCAGACAGAGTGAGAGGGTGGAGGGCCACTTCCCGAGGGGTAGCTTGAGTGGGCACTGGGGATGGGGGGATGGTCAGGAGGGGACATGGCTGACGCAGCTTCTCCAAGCCATGCAGGGATCCAAAGAAAACACAGCTGGAGACAGGGAGAGGGAGTGGGGAACCAGGCTATACATGTTGACATCTTGGGCAGAAATCCAGCTTGGTATCCTGTGGTCAGTGGAGCCTGTTTACTTACTTAGGCCAGTTACTTCCTTTCGCTGTATCTCAGTTTCCCAATCTGCAAGACAGGGGCCATAATAGCTATCTCGGAGGATTGCCGTGAGGATTAAATGGGGTCACTGAAGAAGAAAGACAATAGAGTGCAGTGGTTAGGGGCATGGGCTCTGGAGCCAGACTGACTTGACTTGAACGTTATGGCTTAACATTAGTCACGTACAAATGCGCAGCTAGTCATGAACTTGAACCTGTGCATCCGATATATGTAACAATACTTAAGAAAAGAGTTTCATCTCTCAGATCAGCCACAACCTCTGCAGGGCTAATTAACCTCTCTGGGCCTCAGTTTTCTGGTCTGTAAAATGGGTTGATGATTACCTATCTTATAGGATGTTATGCAGCTTAACTGAATTAATACTTGTAAAGTTTTTATTCTTAGAGAGAGTGGAAGGGAGGAGAAAGAGAGGGAGGGAGAGAAACATCTGTGTGTGAGAGAGACATTGATCGGTTGCCTCTCACACACACCCCAGCCGGGGACTGGCCCAAAACCCAGGCAGGTGCCCTGATCTGGAATCGAACCAGTGACCTTTCACTTTGCGGGATGACACCCAACCAACTGAGCTACACCGGTCAGGGCAGTAACGTTTTTGTCATGAAAAAAACTAGTTAATACTAATAACCAGGGACATTTATTGAGCCCTTTAGTGCACCAAGTACTAGGTTCAGCACTTTATCTCCTTCATTACATTAAAATACCCCTGCTGCCCAGAGAGGTAGGCAGGTGCTAGACCATCCCCCTTTACAAGTGTGGGACCTGAACCTCATAAGGAGATTTACTGTTTCATTTGCTCTAGAACTGCAGCCCACAGGCTGAATCCAGGGAGCAGCCTGTTCACTTAAATACTGTTTCTATGTAGCTGCTTCCATGCTACAATGGTGGAGTTGGGCAGCTGGGACAGAGACTGTAGGGCCTGTAAAACCTAAAGGGTGTGCCATCTGGCCCTTTACAGGAAGCGTTTACAGACCTCTGCTCTAGAAAGTGGCAGAAGCGGGACTCACACCAGGTCTGTCTGATTCCAAAGTACCTAGCCACTTTGCTATCCTGTTTTTTTTTTTAAAGATTTTTATTTATTTTTAGTCAGAGGAGAAGGGAGGGAGAAAGAGAGGGAGAGAACCATTAATGTGTGGTTGCCTCTCACGCACCCCCTACTGGGGACCTGGCCGGCAATCCAGGCATGTGTCCTGACTAGGAATCGAACCCACAACCCTTTGGTTCGCAGTCTGGCACTCAGTCCACTGAACCATACCAACCAGGGCTCTGTCCTGTTTTTTTTGTTGGTGGTGGTTTATTTATTTGTTTTTTGATTTTGTTTTTTGTGGGTTTTAAAAAAAAATATTTCTGTGCTGGCCGCACAACAGAGGCTAGAAAAGCCTTTCTTTCCTGTCCCTCTGAGTGCTGGAAAGTCTCCCTTCCCTCTTCAAAGCCAGGAGTGCAAGTGGAAAGGGATTTGGGGATTCTGATCTCTCTATCCCTCAAGCCAAGTTTTGGAAGAAAGGAGAAACCCATGTGAGGGAGAGAGGCAGGCTGAGTAGGCAAGTCCCTGGAATCAAGGCCAGTGACTGTACCTTATTGTTTCCCAGCCCAGGCCAGGCCTGTGTTTAGAAGCAGCTGGCCTGGGACTGGCGAGGTACAGGAGTTGAAACAGAACCCCAGGCTGGTGTAGGTATCATCTGTTCCCAGGGACATTGGAGGGCCCAAACCAGTGCAGTCACGCCACAAATGTTTATTCAGTACCTACTCTGCGCCGGACACTGCTCCAGACACTGGGAATAAGTGGTGAATCAGGTCCCAGTTCTTCATGTCCCCACGAACCAGTAACGTAATAAACCAACATTAAATCCGCATAGGAATCTATAAAGCAAACAAACCAAGCTGATGTGACTGAGAGTGACTGCTGGGTAGGCAGGGAAGGCCTCTCTGAAGAAGTGCCATTTAAACTGAGACCAAAAGAACAAGGAACAGCTGTGTGGAACGATCAGGTGGAAAAGCTTTCCAACCAGTGGGAACAGCAAGGGCAAAGGCCCTGGGCAAGGGGAACGTAACTTGCATGTTCAAGGAACCAAAAGGCCAGTGTGGCTGGAGCAGAATGAAAAAGGCAGATGGTGGTGCAGGACAAGACGGGGGTGGCCCTTTCACAGGCTGGGACATCAGGGCAGGGAAGCAGCAGTCTATTCACGTGTGATGGAAAGCCACCGGATGGATGATGGCTAATGATGCTGATGATCGTAGCTAACATTTTGTGAGCCCTCACTAAATGCTAGTTGCTTATTAAGCCCTTGAAACGCATTCACTCATTTAATTTAATCCTCACAAGCAATCCAGATGAGGAAACAGGAGTCCAGAGAGGTGAAACTACACACCTGAGGTGACGTAGCTACATTTAAAGCTCACTGGGGTTGCAGTAGTTGCAAGGGATACGACCTTATAGGAGATAACAATGGCACAGAGATGGAGCTTGCATTGCAGTTAATCAGAGGAAAGAAAACCAACATCCATCAGGTTTCCTGCTTGTGCCAGGCTCCAGGAAGAGTGAGAGTTACTAGAGTTCAAACCTACATTTTTCCACTTCCTCCTCAGGATATTGTTAGCACATTTGCTTACACCGCTTCTGCCTTATTTGCCTGTGATCTGTGCCCGAAATCACAACAGCTAGCATGTATTTGATGCTAATGGTGTGCCTTGTACCATGCCCAGCACATGCATTATGCTCACTTAGTTTCTTCTTGCAATAAACTTATTGTGGCCCTTTTACAGTGAGGATATCGAGGCTCACAGCCGCTTAAGCAAGGGATCCAAGAATTGACAGCGTAGGATTTGAACCCTGGTCTTTCAGACACAAGAGTCTAAGCACTCAGCTACTAGGTTATAACCACCCACCTCCCACCTTCCCATGAACAGTCAGGCCGTGGGTTCCCCAACAGCGGCCACAGGGTAGCCTTTTCCTCGAGTTGCTGAGGAGGGTTCATGATAGTCAGACTTCACAGGTTAAGAAGGCTACATTAGTTTATCTAGATCTAGGGTGACCAGCCCTCCTGGATTGCCTGGGACTGAGGGGTGACCAGGAAGGGAGACGTTCAGTTACCAAAGGCAGGAAAGTCCTGGGCAAATCAGGACAAGTTGGTCATGAGTGCTTGTTGCTAAATCCGTATTTGATGGGCATTAGGCATTATCGTTCTCCTTTCCTCTTTCCTCAGTTTGACAACAAGAAAGTAGCAAGCTCCTACTCTGTGCCCTGTCCTAGGAACGGGGAGCTCTGTAGGCAGTAGATCTGCTGAGGGACTGCGGAGGGTTACTATTCAGAGAACCTAGTTCCAAAGGTTCACACAAAAAATCCACAGCTCCCGGGGAAATGCCAGATCTCCCTCTGGGGCGACTCCAGCAGCCTGTGTGGGCTTGTTTGGCTCCCCGTGGGACAGGTTCCAGGACCCTTTTCCCCAGGTGGTGACACAGAGACAGCTGGGGATTTCATAGTGAAGCCGGGCAAGGAGAGGTCTTGAGATGATTGTGGGTGGAAGGGAAGGAAAAATTGTGCCTTTGGCATGGACTTTGTGGCTTGCCCTGGGCTGCAATAAAGGCCAAAGAGGTAGTTCCTTCAGCACACACATTTTGCTAGATGAGGAAACTGGAACTCAACGACCCCAGTGAAGTGACTTGCCCAGCATCACGCAGGAAGAGATGCGTAATTGGAATCTGAACCGAGGTCCCAGAGAAGCAGGGATTGTTGTGGCCAGGCGGGCCAACTCCTGCACTTCCCTCTCTCCAGTCCAGCTTGGGTCTGCCACTTGTCTTGACAGCGTCCAGGCCTGTCACGGGGCTCTGTACAGCCCTCTTCACCACCCAGGCTGCCAGCGTCCCGCCCCATCCCCTCCCAACTCTCGAGGGAGGAGGGGAGAGCGGGAAGAGGAGGGGGGGTCAGAGAGGCCCGGCTTTATAAAGGCGGCTGGAACAGCGCGGCCCGCCAGACACAGCCGCCGGGATCTCTTGTGCTGCCAGCCTCCCCACGTGACCGCGCCGACCCTCCACCCCCACCTCCCAGCTCCACCGCAGTGAGTTGGGGTGCGTTCCCACCCACCGCTAGGCCTTTGCTGAGCCGCGTGGTCTACTAAACGCAGGGTGGGGAGGTGATCCCATGAAGGAGGGTGCTATGATGAAG
This sequence comes from Macrotus californicus, assembly GCA_007922815.1. Taxonomy (NCBI): domain Eukaryota; kingdom Metazoa; phylum Chordata; class Mammalia; order Chiroptera; family Phyllostomidae; genus Macrotus; species Macrotus californicus. Next base: position 67,928 of record VMDR010001534.1, on the reverse strand, counting down.
GTCACCAGTCAAAAATCCCGACAGCGGGGATTTAGGACCCGGAGGAGCGGAGAGACCCCTCTCCTTTCCGTCTCGGGGCCTAGGAAACTGCAAGCTAGCCCCCAGGAATGCGCGTGCAGCCGTTCCTATGGTAACGGGCAAGCCGCGCCCGCCCTCTGCTAAAGGAAAGAGGTTGTTGGGGAGGTCCAAATTCGTCCCGCAGCGGTTGCACGAGGGAACCGAAGATGTCCCCTCCTCCTCCCCCGTGCTCCAAATCCTCTGGGAGCCAGAGTGCAAGTCGCGTTGTCTTGCTCAGTCTTAGTTTTTGCATCTGTCAAATGGAGCCATTATTATTGGTCCAAATTCCCCGAAGAGCTATCTCGAGGGTAACGGGCCGCGCCAGCCCCTCTCCTGGTTGGACATCCGAGGAGTGGGTTATAGCGGCCGGGTGACTCCCGTGACCCCTCCCTACCCACAGGCCCGCTCGCCATGGCCCTCTTCTGGGCCCTCTTCTTAGTCCTGGTGGCGGGAGCTTACGCCGAGATCCCCGGCTGCAAGATCCGCATCACCTCTCAGGCGCTGGAGCTGGGTAAGGGGCGCGGGCGGGCGTGTGCGGTTGAGGGTGGGGTCACCCCAGCAGTGGGCGCAGGAGCTAACGGTCTTGCTCCTGCCTCAGTGAAGCAGGAGGGGTTACGCTTTCTGGAGCAAGAGCTGGAGACTATCACCATTCCGGACCTGGGAGGCAGAGAGGGCCGCTTCGCCTACAACATCTCTGAGTAAGTAGAAGCCTCGGGGCGGGGCTTCGAGGGGGCGTGGCCAAATCGGTGAGGCGGGACTTAAGGAATAGGATGGGGCCTAGAAGATAAAGACCAAACCTGCCAACATAGGTAGAATCAAGCAGGTGGGCGTGGCCTAGGGAATATAGGCGGGGTCAAGAACAGCTAAATTGAATTGAGGCGTGGCCAAACAGCGCTGGAGAAGCAGAGTCAAGAAACTTGCCAATGAACGGGAGTTAGGTCTAGGACAACCGAGTGTAGCTAATGGGCGAGGTCCTGGGAACAGATAAAGCCCCGTGGTTTAGAACGGTAGGGACCGGGAGATCGGATTTTAGATGATGTAGACAAAGGACTCGGTTAAAAGACCAGGTCTATCAACCTCAGGGTTTGGAAGGGAAGGGAGTGCAAGCAACAAGACTTCTAAGAGAAGGGGAGAAGCTCACTTTTCTCACCCGAGTCAGGAGAAGCTCATTTCGGAGCCACCGTAGCCCAAGTTGAGCCACCCAAGCCCAGGGTGGGCATTTGAGGAGCAATGGAATAATTCATTCCAACCACCCGTTTCCCCAGGCCTGGCCTGGAAGAGGAGGGACTGAATTTCCCGTTGGGTGGTGTCCCCTCTTGGCCTTGAATCTGACCCTGAGGCCTCCTGCAGGGTGAAGGTCACAGAGCTGCAGCTGACGTCTTCCAAGCTCCATTTCCAGCCAGAGCAGGAGCTGGTGCTACAAATCAGCAATGCCTCCCTGGGGCTGGGCTTTCGAAGACAGCTTCTCTACTGGTTCTTGTGAGGACCTGGCACCCTCAGGGGAGTGGCAAATGGGTCAGGAGGGCTGAGGATGATGATGTGGGGGTGTGGGCAATCCCTTAACCTTTCTGAGTCTCAGTTTCTTCATCTGTACAATGGGGACGGTCATACTCACTTCACAGGGACTGATAGGGTTTGGTAGAATATCTGGCAAACTGTGCAAAAGTGAAACCTTCTTAAGAGGTATCGTGATGTATGGGGATAGAGGGCGGGCTGTGAAGTCTCGGTTAAGCGCCAGGCTTGGGTGAACGCTAACCCCGCACCCCACTCCCGGCAGCTACGATGGAGGTTATATCAACGCCTCCGCGGAGGGTATATCCATCCGCACCGCTCTGCAGCTCTCCGGGGATCCCACTGGCCGGATCAAAGTCTCCAACGTCTCCTGCGAGGCCTCTGTCTCCAGAATGCACGCAGCCTTCGGGGGAACCTTCGGGTAAGCCCCACCCCCAATCCCAGCGCACGCGCTTCGAGTTCCACAGTCCATCTGCCTAGTGCAGTGAAAAATGCACAAACGGGAGTCAGACCAACTGGGTCCAAATGTCAGCGCCACCATTCCTGGCTGTGTGACCTCGGGCAAGTCGCTGAAGCTCTGAGCCTCGGTTTCCTCATCGGTAACCTGAGGATGATAATAGAAACTATTTTGTAAGATGTTGAGAGGCCTATTTGTGTGAATATATGTAAAACCATTTAGAGCAGTACCTAAGAGTAACCGCGAGGATATGAGTGCTCAGTTGGGCGTGGAATGGGTTCTCAAAAATTGATGGCTCTTGCTAGTCATAGCAAAAATAATAACAGGGGTCCAGGTTTGGGGCTGAGAGGGGGACTTTGTGCTGGTTCCAGAAGAGAGCTGGGGAAAGGAGATGGTAGATTTGTCATCTGGTGTTGGTACACTGTCACTTTTTTACTTGTTCAGCAAAGTGTATGTCGCCCTGGCGAGTGTAGCTCAGTTGGAGAGGTTCAGCTCCCAGTCAGGGCACAAACCTAAGTTGTGGGTTCGATCCCCCATCAGGCCACTTAGGGGGAGGCAATCGATATTTCTCACATCAATGTTTCTCTCTCTCTCTCTCTCTCTCTCTCTCTCTCTCTGCCCCCCCCCTCTTTCTCTAAACTCAATTTTAAAATATCCTTGGATGAGTATTTAAAAATGAAAAGTGTATGCCAGTCCCTGAGGATTCAGAAAGCAGCTCAGAGCCTAGTTGGAGGGAAAACACATTTGTCACTAGGGCTTTGAGAGAGGGACTAAAAGTACTCTGGGGACTAAGAAAGTCGTCTGGGAAGACTGCCTGAAAGAGGAAGCATCTGAGCGTAGGCAGGGAAAGAGAGAATGTGGGTGTTGAGGGTGGAAGTGAGGGCATGGGTAATCACATGGAGGTGGATGCTCAGAGCAGGTTTGAGGAACTGTGGCTAGATTCACTTGGCTTGTGGGGGGTGGGGGTCGGAGGGTTGTTGAGAATAAGGCTGGAGGGGATTTGGGCCCAAGTCATGGGAAACCTCTCTTGAAGAGCTGGTAGTTTAGGTCAAAGTTGATGCGTCCAACCCCTAGACCCTTCTCTCTGACCACCGGGATTTCTTTTGGACCTGAATTTGGATGGGGAAAAGGCTGGGCTCATTGGTCTCTCCTCTCCTCACAGGAAGTTGTATGAAATCCTCTCCACATTCATCACCTCAGGGATGCGCTTCCTCCTCAACCAGCAGGTGTGGGCAGTGGCAGGTCTGGGGGACAGTGGGGGTGCCCCCTCCTTCAAAGGCCCTGACTCTGGCACCCACCTCCCAGATCTGCCCAGTGCTCTACCACGCAGGGACTGTGCTGCTCAACTCCCTTCTGGACACTGTGCCTGGTGAGTTGGTGCTGGCGGGGTGGGGAGCTCCGGGCCAGGCCCTGGGGCTGGAATGGGGGTGAGAGGGAGGCTGGCTGCACAGCTGTCACGCGGCACTTCAGAGTAAGCAAGCTCCTTCCATGCCCTGCTGTGGTTTGCTGTGTGACCCAAGGTAAGTATTCACTTTTCTCTGGGCTGTGGTTTCCTCACTTGGTGGCTGAGGCCTCCCCTTGGGGTTGCTGGAAGGATTAACTGAGGGCTGGTTGTCAAGATCCTCAGTGTGTGCTTGTTGATCACTGGGTCCCTATTTGTGTTCTTCACCTGGCACTTAATAGGTGCTCAGTTAACCTGAATTCTCTTTTCCTGAGCTGTGACCTCTGTCTGCTGTGGGGAATGGGCAGGGAAGGAGGAGGTAGGGGAAACCAGAAGGGAAAGGAATCCTTTGCCATCTTGTTTAGTGATCTGATGAAACCCTTTACCGATAAATAATAGTAATAATAATAATAATAGCAGCTACCATTGTTGATCACTTCCTGCACATCAGGCACTAAGTGCTTTCCACAGAAAACTAATTTGATCCTCATAACATCCCTGTGAGGGAAATGTTACAATGACCACATGATGATACTTATGGATGAGAAACTGAGGCCCAGAGAACTTAAGCACTGGGCGGAGCCTCACACAGCTTGGAGTGATCCGAGCCCCTCCCCCCAGTACGCAGTTCTGTGGACAATGTCGTTGGCATCGACTACTCCCTCCTAAAGGACCCTGAGGTCTCCACCAGCAATCTGGACATGGACTTCCGGGTGAGCTGCCCTCCCTGCGGACGCGTCTGTCACCAGACTCCCTTCTCCTCCGTAAAGTCACTGGCCACACAGCACCTCTGGTCCTTCTGCATAGAGCGCAGTGTCGGAGCACAGATTCCAGAGCCAGGATGCCTAAAGTTCAGATCCTGGCTCTGCCACACACTAGCTGTGTGACCTGAAGCGAGCGGCTTTGCCTTTCTGTGCCTGTTTCCTGATATGTAGATGGAAATAACACGGTAAGAAAACATACCTCAGGGATTAAAGGAGTCAGTCTATGCAAAGGGCATGGAAGAATCACTACGTATATGTAAGCAGTAGCTGTCATCTTTACTGTCGTTCAGCTTTCAGGGCCCACTCAAATGTCCCCTCCTCCTTGAACCCTTCCTGAGCCTCCCCTCCCAGGTCTGATGGCCTTGCTTCCTTGAGGCACTCCAGCTGCCCTCCTTTGAAGCTTTTTAGGATGTGTCCCCCAAGGACAGCAGCAGGGTCCGACTCCCCACCACCCCTCACAGTGCCTCACACTGGGTGGGAGACATCCTTGTGCCGGGCCAATCAGCCTTGGCCCTGACCCTGATCCTCCTACCCCAGGGGGCCTTCTTTCCCCTGACCCAGGCAAACCGGAGCTTTCCTAACCGGGCAGTGGAGCCCCAGCTGCACGAGGAAGAACGGATGGTGTACGTGGCCTTCTCTGAGTTTTTCTTCGACTCAGCCTTGGAGAGCTACTTCCGGGCAGGGGCCCTGAAGTTGTCGCTGATGGGGGACAAGGTATGCCAGGGCCTGTTTGGGGGATGGGCAAGAGGGGACCTTCGATGGAGCTCCTGAGGACCCTGTCTCACCACCCTGTTTCCCTGAGCAGGTGCCCCATGACCTGGATGTGCTGCTGAGGGCCTCCTACTTTGGCAGCATCGTCCTGCTGGTGAGTGGTGGTGGGAGGTAGGGATGTGGCCAGGGTGGGTGGGCACACCACCTGCAAGGGACCAGTGAGGTATGGAGGTGGAGACCCCAAATGGCAGCCACAGAGTAGACAGAAGGCCTGGCCTCTGGCCAAGTCCCCTCACCTAGCCGAGCTTGTAGCTACGTCCGTGAAGGGGGCTCGCTAGCTGCTGCTTCGTCCGTCCTTCATGGAACAGTGACGAGGATGGGCTGAGAACCCAAGCTCTGCAAGATGGTGTAGGGGCTTTAATGACTGACATGCTGTTCTTTTCACTTACTGTCCCTTGTTTAACGGGGAGAGGGGTGGGAGTTCAAAATTTAACCAAAACTCTTTCAGTGTCCTCAGTTCGGTTTTGTAAATGATGGAGCTGGGATTTGCACCTGGATTATGAGAGGGAGAGAAACATCAACGTGTGAGAGGTACATCAATGTGTGGTTGCCTCTCGCATGCCCCCAACAGGGGACCTGGCCCCCACAACCCTGGCAAGTGCCCTGACTGGGAATTGAACTGGTGACATTTCAGTTCACAGGCCGGCACTCAGTCCACTGAGCCACACCAGCCAGTGCAGGGGACATCCTTAGAACAAGACATTTCTTTGCGCAAAGGCACAGAGTCTGGACACAGTTCTGCGGGGTTTAGGGAGCCACACCTCTTTCGGACTTGTCTGTCTGGGCTCCCAGAAGGCAGAGTCTGAGCCTGCCCACTCCTCCAGGTGGACTCACCTGGGAATAGACCTGGGACTTGACCCTCCCTCCCTGCTCTGTCCCCAGAGCCCAGCCGTGATTGACTCTCCGCTGAAGCTTGAACTGAAGGTCCTGGCACCACCGCACTGTACCATCAAGCCCTCAGGCACCACCATCTCTGTCACTGCCAGTGTCACCATTGCGCTGGCCCCACCCAACCTGCCCGAGGTCCAGCTGTCCAGCATGATCATGGTGCGGGCACCTGAGGGCTGCTGAGGGTCGGAGAGAAGGGGGCTGGGTGCCTGCCTGGTCAGTGACACAGAACCCCTTCCCACGTTCCCACAGGACACCCGTCTCAGCGCCAAGGTGGCCCTCCAGGGGAAGGCGCTGCGCATACAGCTGGACCTGCGCAAGTACGCAGATGTCTGAGAATCTCGGGCAGGCTCTTAACCTGTCTGAGCCTCAGTGTCTTCAAGATAATCACAGCTGCCCACCAGAACTGGGGAGCTAGAACTCAGTCGTACCAATACGCCACCGGAGAGTTGTGGTCTTTGTTAACACCCCAAAAGTGCTTTGTGTATTAGGCACTGGGGTGGAAGGGCTCGACAAATAAGTAGCCAATGCGGAGCAAAGGAGACCTAGAGGGAGAAATGGCTCTCCGAGGACGCACAGCTGGAGTGGTAGAACCCCCAGAAAGGGGTGTAGGTGGGCCATCTAAGGCTGAAGCTCAGCTTCTGGTGGTTAGGCCTGGGGGCCTGATGGAGGGGAGCCTTCTGGCTCATGCCCACCGGGCATTTCTTTCCCTCCCCCAGGTTCCGAATCTACTCGAACCATTCTGCACTTGAGTCACTGGCAGTGAGTGGGGAATGGTGGGTGGGCTGAGGCTGGGGTCAAGCTGAGCCACTAGGGCAAGCCCACCACCCCTTCAGCCCTGACTGCACCCCTCCTCCCGCCCAGCTGATCCCACTGCAGGCCCCTCTGAAGACCATGCTGCAGTTCGGGGTGATGCCCCTGATCAATGGTAGGGCTGGGGGCCATGAGGAGGGAGTGGGGAGCGAGGGGGACCTGGGTAGGCCCAGACTGAGCCAGCTGTCCCTACCCACAGAGCGGACCCGGCGTGGGGTGCAGATCCCACTACCCGAGGGGATGGACTTCGTGCGAGAGGTGGTGACGAACCACGCGGTAAGTGGGGCACCGAGGGGAAGGACAGCGGAGCCGTCTCCCCCACTGCAGGCTGCGAGTGCAGGCCACCCCTCTCCTGCCTGAGCCTTACACAGACCCTCCCAGCCCTTTGCATGGGCCGTGCCCTTAAACTTGGAACGCTCATCCCTGATTCCACCCCCATCGCCTATTCATCTTTTAGGTCTTAGCTAAAAGGTCACCTTCTCTAGGAAGCCCCCCTGGAGCCCCGCAGGCTATACTGCAGCCTCTATTTCAGCACCCCTCACAGGGAATTACAAGAAGGGCTTTGCTGGTCCATCTGTCCCATTAGATTGAGAGCCCCCTCAAGGCCAAGACTCTTGCTCTCTCTCTAAACTCTGGCCTCAGTAACAGAATGAATGGACTTCCTTCTCTGCCCCACTGCACAGGGCTTCCTCACCATCGGGGCTGACCTCCACTTTGCCAAAGGGCTGCGAGAGGTGATCGAGAAGAACAAGCCTGTGGCCACCAGGGGCTCCCAGGCATCCCGTGCCCCACCACCCTCCATACCAACCTCCACAGCAGCTGTCTGAGCCCTTGACCCCCACCCCTGGCAGTTGCACTCAGGACTCCAGTGCCTCGCATCCGTTCCCTCACAGCTCATAGTGTCCTCTCTAACCCCCGTGCCACAGAGAAGATCAGTTTTAAGCTGTACTCAATTTAATTCCATAATCACAGTCCATCAATTACAGTCCGTCCAGCCTCCCGGGGCTGTCCTGAGCTTTGCTGTGTTCCTGGGGTGGCTTCAGTGCATTCTGGGTAGTCTTGGAGCAGGGAAGGGCCAGGCCCTACCCCAGCCGGGAATAAAGTGCAAACTCCCCCACTGCCCTGCAGGGGGCTTCAGCATCAAGGGGGACCTCGCTTCTAGAAGGAGAGGCTGGGAGGGGCTGGCCCATGGTGGCCTCAGTATGGCTCTTTATTCAGGAAGCGGGAGAACATGGTGAAGGCAGCCTGGGGCATGTCAGTGGGGACCATGTGTCCAGCGCCCTGAGGAGCAAAACTCTGTGAGATTCCCTCCCTGTACAGCCTCTGCCCTTGGGGGCTTCCTGCATCCCACTGGATTCCCCTGGCCAGGGACCTTCCTCCTCCCCTGACCGTGCCCCAAACCTTCCCTTCTTCCCTTCTACACCCTCCCCGCACTGCAAACCTGCCCTCAGGCCCAGCACAAAAGGCCAAGGGAAGGAAAGGATGGGTGGGATCGCCCTGCCCCTACCTTGATGGTGAGAAAGGCAATGTGGGAGAACTCCTTCACAAAGCCCGCGATCTGCTCCCCGCTGTCCCTGTAGTCCACCAACCAGGGCCGGCGCTGCACCTCCATCTGCCCCACCAGGGAAGATTTAGCAGCCTGCAGCCACCTGTCACCCCTGTGCTCCGACACCAAGCCTGGAGAGCTCAGGCGCCGGGGACTCCCCCAGGTTGGCGCCGTCTGCCAGGCACAGCGCTCACGCTGCCCCTGCACCAGCCTCACCCCGGGGCCGAGATCCCTGCCTTACCTTCTGGTTGAGGGAGTCCACAAACCACTCATCGCCCATGAAGTTGCAGGCCATGTCCACGTCCCCATTGTAGAGCAGGATCCGGTATTTCTGGAGCAGAGCAAGGGAAAGTGGCAGGTGGGGGACAAGCCTGGGCCTCGCCTTTACCAGGTTCAAGCCCCACCCCTGAGGGAACGAACTCAAGGGGCCCAGCTAAAGAGCATGGACCAGGAAATGCTTTTGTTTTCTGACTGCTTTCCTGCGTGCCCGGTGCTCTATGAAGTGCTTCACCTACCAGGAGAGAGATCATTATTAATCCCATTTTACACATGGGGAAAGCAAGGCTTCAGATGTGTGAGAAACTTGCCATGGGTCACACAGGCTAGTAAAGAAACTTGCACCCAGGCTACCTGACCCCAGAGCCCGTGCTCTACCCTGTGCTACAGGCCTGGTCCTCACCTGGCTCTGCCCATATCTTCTAGGTGACCTTGGACAAGACCCTGTCCCACCCTGGCCATTCCGATCTGACTAGCTCTTCTCATTTTCAAGGCTCCTCGAATAATGTAGACCCCTCATCCCCAGATAAGCATGGGGCGGGGCCAAAGCCTGGTTCATATCCTGGCCCTGCCAACCACAGGCCCTCAGGCAAGTGACGTCAGTCACTTCTTGGAGTTTCAGCCTCCCCTGCTCCCCTGCCTTGCCACTGTTCCAGGGTCCCCAGGCTGCTGGTGAACCTAGCTGGGGAACGCACCTGTGGGGCGAGCAGCTTAAGGTACTGGGACTGCATGCTTTGGTAGAGACGGCGATACTGTAAGTTCACGAGGAAGCTGCAAGAACATGTGGGCAGGCCCCAGGAAGAGCAGGGAGGGGACAGAAAGAGTCAACAGGTCACACTTCCTCTCCTATTCCCAAGCTCTAGCCTAGAAGGCAGACAGCTGGCACTCATCCCATCCCCTCCTCGGGCATGCCTCCTCTCTGGGCTCTCCTGGATTGGGGCGGGGTGGGGGGAGGATGGAATTCAGAGGTCCTCAACCCACTTCCACTTAGAAATGCATAGGGACACTTTGGTGGTTTCAATGACTGGGGTACAACTGGCAAGCGGCTCGTAGGTGTGCGAAGCACTGCGTGTGACAACAGGAGGTCATGGGCACTGACCCATCCAAAAGGGACCTGAGTGGCCCCCACTGTGCCAGGTGGTCACCTTTTCACTTGTGGGGTCAAAGGAGAGCTGAGCCACTGGGGATGGCTTTGGAGTGGGGGTGGGGGAGGGCAGTTAGTAATTAAATGCCATGGAAATCATCGGTATTTTCAACAACCATGTGGCCACTAAAGAACGAACTGGCTGAATATCAACCAACTTAGGAGTTAAACATCCTGCAAAACACCCACTGCAGCCTGACTGCCCCCACTGAGAAACCCTAGCCAAAAGACCCCCGGGAACATTTCTGATGCCCATGAGCGCCAAAAGCCTGCCGCTCCCCCCCACCCCACCCACGGGCAGCCACAGAACCTCACTTGCACATGTCCCAGGAGGGCAGCTGCTCGGGGATGTGGAGGGCCTTCCGCACCAGAGGGTTGTTCAGATAGGTGGAGGTGGCTGTGGTGTTGGTGCAGGGCGGGTCCATGTGCACCCTGCCCCCGGAGCGCAGCAGCGCCTGAGGGGCACAGACACAGTCAGGGTCTTCGCTTCCCTGCCCCGCCCCTCCCACCCCGGGAGGAAGGCCAGGCCCCTGCACACCTGATGCGACATGCGCTTGACCGGCAGGCGAGTGAAGATGTTGCCCAAGTCGTGGATCACAACGGTGTCTTTCTCATACCTGCGAGTGAAGTTGGGGGATGGGCGCCTGAACCTCCAGATGGGGCTGGGGTTGGTCCCACGGGGCACCCAGCAGCACCTACCTTAAATGGCCAGGCACACCCCCAGCACATGGGGCGTAGAGGTTGTAGATGTTGAGGCCAGAGCTGCCCACGATGCGGGACACTTCCTGCAGCTGCAATGACACACCGAGCCCCTGCGCTTGACAAAACCCTAGCCTCCCCATGACATTACCCTTGTCCAGAATTTGGTGCTTTCCTACTTCACCTTGCCATTACCCTCCCACTACTTTTTTCACAGGTGGGGAAACTGAGGCTCAGTGGAAGGAACCTGCCAGAACTGTGTCCAAATCCTAGTGCTTGCACTTTCCGGCCCTGTGACTGCGACATTCTCGGCCCTAGTTTCCTCTTCGGGAAGATGGGGATAATACAATCTCCCTCGAAGGAGACACTGGAAGAGTAACCTACACTGACACAGTTCAGCAGTCCTGACACGTGGCAGGTGTTCGATAAGATGTCTGTCCCCTCACAGGGGTTACAGGATTTGCCCAGAGAGTCACAGGAAGTGGTGGGAGATAGCATCCACATTCACGTGTCCCAGAGAACACCCAGTTGCTGAAGGATGCAGGACAGGACAACAATGGAGGATGGGGGACAGGGGGTCCCTGAGGAGATGTGGTCGTGGCCTCAGGACTGGCGGTATCAGGAGTGACACATGGGGGGGAGGGAGGGTGCAGAACCTTACGCTGGTTACGCATTCTGGGTCTTTGTTGTCGTAGAAGTTGCACTTGTTTTGTGAGCAGCAGTGAGTCTGGAGAGAAGACCAGAGCCTGGAGAAGATCAAGTGCAAGTGCTTAGAGACCCCCAGTGGGCCGAGAAGGCGAGAACCCCACCTTCTCCCTTCAACCTGACCCCAGGGGATGAGAAAACATATCACAGGGTGTGGTATATAGGTCCCGAGCCTAGCTGCCCCTGGGCCATGATGCCAGGTCTCCTTGGTCCCTCTGAATTCTAATCTCTGGTCTTTAGCATTTTTGAACCAAACCCTTCTAAGCCACCCCAGCCCCCACCATGTGCTGCTAAACCAGGGTAGGCCCTGGGATGTAATGTGTGTAGAGGACAGACTGGAGATCTTGTGACCTGCCCCACCCTGAAGACTGCCCGGCTGCCCCCCTCCCATACCTGTTCCCCAGAAGGCCATGGTAGTAGGCGAAGTAGACGAGAGAGTTGTCATTCTGCTCATAGGAGGAGAGTCCATTGCCCACAGCCAATCCCTGCGAAACAGCCAGGGTATCCATCCAGCTGAGCAGGAGGGTGAGGAAGAGAAGCCACCCTTGACCTACACCCAGGGTGCTTTGTGGGGGTGTGTGGGTGGGGGAGGCCACACGACACAGAGAACAGAGTTGGCAGCTTGACAGGTGAGTTTCCTGCCATGGGAGGCACAGGAGCAGAGAGAGGCCAGCTCCTGGCAAGGGTGTTATGGAAGAGTCTGGGTCAGATGGGGGAGTCGACCTGTTTGACCTCGGTGGCCTGGAAGCTATGGTCCCAAGTTGCCTCCCTTCCCCCTGCAGCTGCCCTGCACCTGAAGGTTCATGCTTGGGTCCTGCATGACCAACACGGCGAGGGTGGGGATGTAGATGCCGGCATAGCTCTCCCCCGTCAGGAAAAGCTCGTTGTTCTTGTACTCAGGGAAGAGGCGGAAGAAATCTTGAAGGGCTTCAAAATTACTCTGGGCCACCTGGGGACGGCAGGATGGAGGGGATCTGGAGACTCTGGTGTCTGAGCCGGAAAGACTCTCCAGACAACACCAACCCACCCTGTCTGTGCAAGAGGAAGTGCCAGTGATGAGGCCACGGTGCACAGCACGGAACAGTGGAAATGGATTCCACAGCCGTGGCCTTTCTCTCCCTGTATCATGCCACCTTCAGAGAAGCAGGGCAGCTGGGGCACACCAGCAGGTGTAGGGCTCACCTCAGTGTCATTGGTCGCATACAACTTGTCATTGGAGTAGGAGAAGCCCACTCCAGCTGGGGACTCGAGGTACAGGACATTGGCGATCTGGCGGGGAGAAGGAAAGCAGCTACGGGGGGGCTCCACCCACCCAAGTGCCCAAGGCTTCCCCGCAGGCCCCGCAGCAACGCCCATACCAGGTTCCACGAGTAGGGATTGTACTCCAGGGTGACACCGTCTGGCTGGATCTGAGGGCGACAGACGTGGCTGGTGAAGGCCCAAGAACCCACCAAGTGGTGGGAAAGGGCCACCGCTTCCGCCGATGATACAGATAAGGAAACGAGGGCTCAGGGAAAAGAACACATTCTTGGAAAAAAAGACAAAAGTCCTTTTCCCCCTCTTCGCCGGCCTTTTCCTTTGGGAAGTGCCCCCTCCCTCTCCTTTTCCTGGGTCACGGAGGAGAGAGCTGCCTTCCACTCACCAGGAAGGGGCCGTGCTCGGTGAGGAAGCCATCTAGGGAACTGCAGCCCGGCCCTCCGTTGAGCCAAAGCACCACAGGGCTGCTCTTGGGATCCTTCTGGGACTCCACAAACCTGGGAGGGGTGTCAGGCCGGGGTGGGTGCAGGTGGAGGGGCCTCTTGGACCAGCCCTCCCCGCTCCCCAGCTCCGCAGTCCTTTCCCCTGATGGGCATCACTGTGGGCCCCCCCTCCCACCCCGCCCCGGGAGGGAGAGCTGCGGACCAGTAGTGGAGATGCTTGGAACCGGAGCCTTTGAGGTAGCCGGAGTACTGGCGGAAAGAGGGCTGCTTGGCCAGCCCGGGCAGACACTGGATCTGGTCCTGATCGGGGGCTGCCTCGCCTCGGGGCGACCACAACAGCAGCAGCAGCAGCAGGAAGCACGGCGGCGACAGCGCGGCTCCGACCATCTGCGGAAGAAGCGGGCGCCAGCTGTTTACTGGGTCCCTGGCTGCCCGCAGCCGTCCCCGGGGAGGCGCTGGTGGCGCTCTGGCGAGGAAATCCCCAGCCCCGCACCCAGCTCCCACCGCCGAGCCTCCTCCGCCCCCCGCGCCTGCAGCCGTGGCTCCGGGATCCCGTCCAGCTTCCGACGTCTTCTCACCTCTGCTCCCCCGCGTCCCAGCTCTCCTGGAGGTGCCGGGCTACTGGAAGTCATGTGTGTGCTCAGTCACGTGTGCTTCGGCCTCACGTGACAGACGGCCTCCGCGGCTCAGCTGTTTCTGCCGACCCAGGGTGGAGGGGGCGGGGACGGCGGCGGGCCACGCCCTGTCAGGGTCCGCAGCCTTGGCAGGTCACGTCCCTGGCGCCTTTGATCAGATGACTCAGTTGTGGACCGCCAGGATCCCCCATCTTCCAGGGGGATCTCGTTCTAGGCGGGGTGGCTGAGCAAGCGGCATTAGGACGCCCGTCACAGAGCCTCTGGGAAGGGAGTAGGTGGGAAATTCCTTAGGTGGTGCCCCCGGCGGTCGTCTTCTGAGCCAGTTGCCCAAAATAGTCCCAGGCACCCGCGGGCCAGCTCATGGCGGGGAAATGGCTGCTGTCTTCGGCCCCGTGGAACTGGGCCCGTCCTGGGGGCCCGCGCGCCCCGAGCCTCCGCCCACCCGCTTCCACCAGGTGCACGGTGCCAACATCCGCGTGGACCCTTCTGGGATGCGAGCCACACGCGTGGAGAGCTTCGCTCACGGCGTGTGCTTCAGCCACAAGCCACTGGCCCCGGGCCAGGTATTCCTGGTCGAGATCGAGGAGAAAGAGCCGGGCTGGTGCGGCCACCTGCGCCTCGGCCTGACTGCGCTAGACCCCGCCAGTTTGACTCCTGTGCCCGAGTTTTCGCTGCCTGACTTGGTCAGTCTCGGCCACACCTGGGTCTTTGCCATCACGCGCCATCACAACCGCGTGCCCCGGGAGGGCCACCCGGAGGCAGAGGCAATGGCCCCCAGCCGACCCCCAGCCCTCCTGGTGGAACCGTATCTGTGCATTGAGCAGTTTCGTATTCCCCGCGACCGCTTGGTGGGCCGCAGTCGGCCTGGGCTCTACAGCCACCTCTTGGACCAGCTCTATGAGCTGAACGTGCTGCCTCCGACCGCGCGCCGTAGCCGCTTGGGCGTTCTCTTCTGCCCACGCCCGGATGGCACAGCCGACATGCATATCATCATCAACGGCGAGGACATGGGTCCCAGCGCCCGGGGGCTGCCAGCCGCCCAGCCCCTCTACGCAGTGGTGGACGTGTTTGCCTCCACCAAGAGCGTGCGCCTCGTCCAGCTTGAGTATGGCTGTAGGTATCCCACCCTCTGGGGATCCACCCTTCCTGGCCCAGGGTGGGGACCCAAACTTGCTAGGCTCCCAAGCCAGCTAGCAAGCCCTTGCTCTGTCCAGAAGTTAGGGGATCTGACCTCATATTCTGCCTTTGCTTGTGATCTTGGATAAGCCACTACCTGGCTCTGAGCCTCAGTTACTCATCTTGGCTGTGATTGATTAGGATGCCCTCCAAATTCCCGTCTGGCTTTGACAGTATTTTCTGTATTAACCCAGGGCAGGGTTTCTAAACTGATTTTAGATTCTGGGCCTCTTTGAGAATTGTGTGCTCTTTTATTAAGCAAGTGCTCCTAGATTTGGGCATACCAATTTTTAAAAGAATATTTATTTATTTTTAGAGAGAGGGGAAGGAAGGGAGGCAGAGAAGGAGAGAAAGATCGATGTGCATGAGAAATATCGCTCAGTCGCCTCTCGCAGGCCCCCAACCAGGGACCTGGCCCACAACCCAGGCCTGTGCTGGGACTGGGGATGGAACTCGCAAACTTTCAGTTCGCAGGCTGGCACTCAGGCCCCTGAGCCACACCAGCCAGGCCCGTGCCAGTTTAGTCATCCCAGACCCTAGACTGAGAGCTTCATCCTGAGGTGTGTGGTTCACTATAGCCTTGGTAAACCCTTTATTTAGATCTCTGACCCCATTTTTATGTATTCAATGAACTAGAACCCACTTTGTGCCAGGCCTGTGTGGAGGCTGGAGCTGCCCAGCTAAATCAGACACTACCCCTGCCCTCAGAAGCTGTTAGGTGAGGGGGGAGGGAGGGCACCGAGTGTTATAATAGGAATAGGGCTGCAGCGTTGTGAAGGAGGTGCTTATCTCAACCACAGGTACAGCCCCGTGAGTCACGGGGCCCAAGAGAGCAGAAGGGAATTGTGCAAGTTAACAGACAAAGGGGAGACCAAGACCTGGGTCTTCTGGGGCTCGGCCTTAGACCTACCCTCCAGTTCAGTTTGCCTTTGACCGTCTTCTTTCCACAGTGCCCTCCCTGCAGACCCTGTGCCGCCTAGTGATCCAGAGGAGCGTGGTGCACCGGTTGGCCATCGATGGGCTCCACCTGCCCAAGGGACTTAAAGATTTCTGCAAGTATGAGTGAAGGCCTGCAGTGACCCCGGAGCAGAGTCCAGGAGCACATCCTGGCCCCAGAGCTGTGGCTGGTCTGAAGCTGGTCATACCGCTGTGAGCCAGGGCCAGAAATAAACACAGCCAATGCCACACCGATCACGAGAGGGTCTCCTTGCCCCTGAGGCCTGTGAGGAGCACTTCTTTTAGAATCGCTGTGGGTTAGCAGGTCAGAGCAAGAGAGAGCATGTTGGATGTCCCCTAGTCAGGGATTCCCAGCCTGGGTACTCAGAGTCGTAGACTCCTTCTCCAGAGATTCTTACTAGATTTGTTGGAGGTTTGGGCCTAGACGTTGTTTTTTGCAAAAGCTCCCCTGGAGATTCTAATGTAATAGCCAGGGTTGAGAAGCCTTTCCCTAGCACAGAGGTCTCGGCTTTGGCACATATTATAACCACTTGGGGAACTTTGAAAAATACTGATAACTGGGTCTGACCCTGGAATTCTGATTTAATTGCTCTGGGATGAGGCCAGGCATAAGGATTTCTAACGTTCCCAAGGGACAGACTAAGGTGAAACCTGGTGTGAGAACCAGTGCCCTAGACCAACTATTTCATTTTGCAGATGGAAACCCGAAGCCCAGAGATGGGAATATAGTTGTCCAAAAATCACACAGCAAATGAGTGGAGGCAGAGCGTTCCTTTCCTCATACTACATGCACAAGGCGCTAGACTCCATTATTTATATCTCTGATCATTTGCCCCCACACAAATGGTCTCATTTGATCCTCACAACTTCTGGTGAGGTAGTGGGCAGTCATTACCGCCACTTCACAGATGAGGGTATCAAGGAACAAAACTGCCCAGGTGACCCACCCAAGGTAAAGGCAAGAACCTAGAATGCCCAGATCCTGGTCCAATGCTCTTTTAACCCCATCCCATTGTCTTGTAGAGGTTCTAGAATGAACAGGTCAGTGCTATGGGGTGGGTCCCAGGTATAGAGGGGAGGGATTATGAGGTGACATTCTAGAAGGGTGAAGAGGGTGGGAGAGGAGGCAGATGACTATTCCTTCACAAACAGGGGCTTTGGGACAGTCATGGCCTATTTCATGTCTCCACAAACTCATCCAGGTCTTCTGCCTTCCAGCCAAGGTGAGAGAGGGGCTCCTGGAACTGGAGTGGGTGCCACAGCTTCCCCTGAGAACCTGCATCCTGGCTCGGGGGAGGTGGATGTTCTGCTGGGCATTTTGGGGCTGGCCCTCGAGCACATTCTTTTCAAAGACGAGCCATTCCAGAAGGGCTTGCCAAGAGCTAGCCACTTCCTCTCTCATTCATTGAACAAGCACTTCTTCATCACTTAGGATTCAGGACTGGGTGTGTGCATCTGAGTAAAACCGAGTTCCCAACCACTAGCCACCCCTCGGAGGCTCGTCTTAATTGCTCCTGTTCCCAGTGCTCTGCTCCTGTGCCCTGCCCCACAGGGCCTCCTCCAAGAGACCAAGAATAACATTCCATCTCATTCCTGTTTCTGCAGGTGAGACTGCTTCTCCAGGCTCATCTCTTGGCCCCTATAGTCCTGTAGAGCCAGTGGTGGTGGCCCCTGGTGGACGAGGCCCACTGCACCAGAAAGCTGAGCAGGTGGTACCTGCTGCCCAGGCCTGGGGCCCAGCCCTGGCAGTGCCGGAAGCCAGGGGCTGTCTTGGGGGGCCTCGCTGGGAGACACTGCGGCAGAAGGAATATGGCCAATACTGCCCCAAGTTCTCCCACGTGAAGCATCCGGAGAGCTTGGGCTGGGAGGACGGCTGCCCCAGAAGCAGAGCTCCCCACCCGGGTGCCTCCAGCAGGCCTGGGTCCCTGCTACTGCGTGGGCTGTCACCAGGGGTTGTGCCAATGGCTGCTGAGGCAGGGGGGAAGGAGGCCGGCTCCCAGCCCAACATCTGCATCCTTACCCTGGCCATGATGATCGCTGGCATCCCTACCGTGCCCGTCCCAGGCCTGCGGGAAGAGGACCTGATCCGGGCGGCTCAAGCTTTCATGATGGCCCATCCAGAGCCAGAGGGGGCTGTGGAGGGGGTGCAGTGGGGGCTGGCGCGTGCCCACATAGCCTCTGGGCAGATGCCCCCAGTGAGGCCCAGGAGGGGCCAGCCTCCTGGCTCCTGCTTGTAGCTGATGAAATAGCATCAGACGCATAGGGTGGCCTCTCCGTATGGTTTTTGGGCAGACAGGCTTGGGGGTTCCTATGGCAGGGATGGGGTAGGGTGGTGGTTTGAGCCACTCTGACGAATACCAGTCCTTCCTCAGAGCCAGATGCCAGGACGCTTCTTTACAGACCGCTAAGCCAGGAGACAGTTCTTATCAGAGGGTTTATTCAATACAGTGAACATGAGGTAGGCACCCTGCTTGGACAGTGGAGGCTTCTTTTATAGTTTTGGGACTCGATCAAAGTTTCTTGTACAAAGTCCCAAGCAATGTGCATTTCCCCTGGCCTTACATTTCCTGGCCTGCTGAGGGCAGGTGACGGAACCACAGGCAAAGAAAGAAAATGAATACTTATTTGAGTGCCCACTGGGCATCAGGCCCATTATATATGCCCACTCCTTCAATATTACCAGCGCTGTAAGGATCTCCATTCTTACAGATGAACAAATGGGGGCTTACAAGGGTGACTTGCCCCAAGTCCCACAGCTAGTAAAAGGCAGAACCAGGCCTCAAAAATCAGGCAGGTGAGGAACCAGGATTTGCTTGTAGTGCCGGACTGCGAAGTCCCTCTCCTTTCCACGATACTTCCTAAAGTGCCGTCCACAAGATAAACAACTAGACCAGTGCAGAACGGGCAACATTCAACTTTAATGACCTCGGGATAGGGCTTAGGGGGGAAGGTAGTAAAAAGGCTGGGAACCTGTCTGAGCCACTTCCTCTGAAGGGCCCCTCCCTCTGCGGGTCAGGTGGGTTGGCTCGTGACTGGGAAACGCATCCCAGACCTTGATCCTTCCCAATGCATCTCTTATCTCAGACCACAGGTCACCTGCTTTTGTAAGGCCCTTGAACTAAGAGTGGTTTGTGCCTTTTGAAAAAACTGTAAAAAAAAAAACCCCAAAAAACAAGAATATACAACATACTGTACATGGCCTGCATAGCCTAAAATATTTGCTGTCAGGTCCTTTACAGAAAAGGTTTGCTGACTCCTGGCTTAGGGAACCAGACATATTATAGGTACCAGGCTGTGGCACACTAGAAAATGCTTATCCTTTCCTGGAGGAAGGGCCCATGGAAGTGGAACAGCGTGTGTGTGTGTGTGTGTGTGTGTGTGTGTGTGTGTACCTGTGTTATGAGCATCTCTCGGCCCTGAGGGTAATCACAGTTGGACCTGCTCATAAGGGCCAATCCAGCTGTCGGCCAGTTCCCGCAGGGTGCTGTACCGCCGTTCAAACTCCTCCTGGCCGCAGTGTTGCAAGAGCTGACCCACCTCCTCAGTGAGGAGAGCCACAGCCAAGTGCTTATCCAGGGTCTCACTCCACTTGCTGCCCAGGATGTCCTTTAGCTTGGCGGCACGGCCGGCGGTCCACTGAGGCGGCAGCATGTTGGGCTGGAGCACCTGGCGGCGGGCGCTGAGCATGGCTAGGATGTGGCGGCAGGGCAGGCGGAAGGCCTGGTTAAAGTAGCAGCTGCAGCTGGCAGGGGGCTGGGGCTGCACCCTGTGGGTGTCTTCCAGGATCTGTATGTTCACCTTTTCTGAGCCAGAGCCAATGAGGTGCACGGATTTCTGGACCACAGCAAGCTCACCCAGGCAGAGCTGCGCCGCTGGCCCCGTGCAGATGGTGTTGAGGGAGTGCTGGATGCAGGCTTCTACCAGCTGCTCCACTTTGGGGATTTGAGGGCTGATATCTGAGGGGGCACAATTGTTCTGGGGACTCAGGCCCAGGCTGAAGCCTGCCTTGTCTCCACAATTCTGCTGCATGTATCGGAGCAGGGAGGTCATGCCTTGTTCCACAGATGGGGTGGTCCCGAAGAACTGGCTGAGGATTCGGGTTGTGACCTCCAGGCCCTGGAAGTAGCGGCTGCTCTCAGCCCGGCTTCTCCAACGGTGGGCCAGCCAGATGCGGTCATTGAGCAGCCAGTACGAGTGGAGCTTGGGCAGCTGGTCCGGGGGGATGTAGTTGATCAGGAGCGCATACAGCTTCCTCAGGTTGCTAGCGGTGGCCGAGCACATTGTGCTCTGCAGGGAGGTCAGGAGCACCTGCTCCACAGGCTGCTGGAGGGAAAGCTGATAGAACTTACCCTGGAGGAACTTGCAGATGTGAAAGGCCGACGGCAAGACCTCAACTGTGGGGAACTCCATAGCTAGGGTGGGAACAGGGAGGGAGCAGGGGTCCACTAGGATAGTGCAGACTCTCTCCCAGGCTGGGTTAAACTTCTTGAACACCTGGAACATCTGGGCCAGGCCTTCAGCATCCTCCTTGGCAGGAATGGCGAAGTAGACCGCCCGGGTAAGATGGGCCTCCAGCTGCACCCGAGGACCATCCACCAGGAAGGTATATAATACCTTGCCTGTTGGGTTATAGGTCCGGTGGATAAATAAGACCTCAGGGAAATGGGCAAAGACGCTCTGCATAAAGCAGCTCTGATAGTTAAGGGTATCTAACTTGGCAGTCTTGCTAACCTGGTACAGAAGCATAGGTGGGCTTGGGTCCTCAATGAGGAGCTCATTCATCATTGTCAGGGCCATGGGGGGAGAAGGGAGATGTCTAGATGCCAAGGTCAAAATACTTCTCTGCCAGGCTGCTGTACAGGAGGCTCTCAGTCTCTCAAGCACCAACTGAGATACAGCTTGAGGCTGGACTGTGTTCTCCAGGTCTTGTTCCAAAGAGGGGCCTAAGGAGAGGAACAGAGGGTTAAGGAGACAGCAGGGGCTTGGCTCTTCAATTACTCATCCAGACAATACTCACTGAATTTACTATGTATCAGCACACCTCTCAGGGAGATACACAATCAGCATGTAAACAAATGAGGGCATATCAAATAATGAAGGTTACAAAGACCACAAGACTGGGTGACAGGGAGTAAACTGGGGAGGGAGGGAACTTCAGCTAAGGTGGCCAGGGAAGTCCTCGCGGGGGGACAGGAGGATGACATTGGAGCTAAGACCTAAGTGATAAACCAGCCACGGAATCATTCGGTTCCAGATCTAAGTAGGTGGGAAGGCTAGTGCTGCATGTAGTCATTTCTAGAACACAGTATTTCAAGTATTTGTACAGCACTTTGTGTTTAGAATTTACTTCTTGGCAGCCATTCTTTCATCAGGTCCTGGTGTGGACAAGAGAAGCCAATTGTCCCAAACTTGCTGTGCGCTCTTGGGCAAGTCGATGACACTCTCTGAGCCTCCATCTCTTCAGCCGTAGAACAGGGCTGACGAACGTGCACAGCTGCTCCAGCCTCTATGCGAATTCCTCTATGAACCGCAAAGTTCTAGTCAAATGTTTACCTGGCCCCAGAGCAGGTTATTGTCCCCATTTCACAGATGGGAAACCGAGGCTCAAGGAGGTTGCGCCTTGCCCAACATCATTCTGTAAATAGCTGGACACTGAGTCTTTGGCTCGAGATCTTGAATGCTTTCCAAAGTACCTGAGGTCGGAAAACCAGGGGCAGAGAAAAGAAGGGGCCTCTGACCTCTCACCTCTAGCCCGAACAGGAGGATGCTGATGTCAGACGATTCCATACAGGGCGCGGCCGGAGCCAGAAGTCAACCTCCCACCCCTTTGGGAGCTGTGTCAGGGCTGACAGCAGTCGTCAGCTGCCATACCTCTCCACCCCTTCCGAAATCACTCACCCACAGCCTGGCTCTGTCGCCATTTCTCCCTATTTACCCAGTCTCTGGCTCTGACGGCTCTCTAGGCTCACCAACCCTGGGGCCGGTTTCCTGTGACTCAGACCAATGGGCCAAGAAGCTCAGGTTAGGTTTTTCGGGCTTGGACCAATCGTAGCCTGGCGATTCGTGGGCGGTGCTGTTACCAGGGTTACGAGGGGCTCGGCTGGCGGTGACCAATGAGAACCTGAGGACACTGGCACCCAGGCGGTTCTGAGCCCTGAGCCTGGAACTCTGGAACCTCGCATCTGCGTAGACTACTGGAAGGGCATGTTACTATGGAAACTCCCACAGCGGCCGAAAATGAAAATGAAAATAAACAGCGATGTTTCGTGAATTTTTTCTTTTCTGGTAAAATTCCAAAGGCCCAGGAAAGGCAGGAAAGCGTGCAGATGTAGTTGTACTGAGTCTTCTGTCTTGGGGAGACTGACGTTTGCAAATTCTGCCTTTAGGTCAGGGGTCAGGAGCCCAACCCTTGGATTTAAGAAAACCCAGATCACCTTGGGAGACCTTGGTGTTGCCCAGCCAGCCCCTCCCAGTGTTTTCGAGAGAGGGAGACCCAGAATGGCGCTGTGACTTGTTAAGGTCATAGTGAACTAATTCAAGAACTAAGACTGACTCCATCTCTTGACCTCGGTTCCTCCGAAGCTGGCTGACTACCAGGAGATTAAGATTACAAACTAGCAACAACAAAAGTAGCATCAACAAACTAGCATCAACAAAAGTTGATGCTTATAAATGCGACAAAAATGTTTATAGAAATCTAGAGGGGAAACTGGGACTAGTACTGGCCAACACTGATTTTTGCAGATGGAGAAATTAGGGACTTTCCCACAGCACCCCCCACAAACTGCGGGCAACTAGTTGGTCCTAGGATGCAGGTTTCTTCCTTCCCGGTCTATTTGGCCTCTTCCTGCTAGAACGTGAGGCTGCCTGAGACCAGTGCTGAGGGTTTGGCTGGCAGGCAGTGAGGTGCTGGATTAAGTCTCTGAGGCATCAAGCTGTTGTGCTTCACAATCCCCACTACATTCCTTCCCTACTCAAGCAACACACATTTCCCTTGCTTATCTGATTTTATTTAAAAAAAAAAAACCTTTAATATGAATAAAAATAGACACAAATAACAGATTCTTTGTAAAGAGCAGCAACAGTCAAGGACCACCCTCCTTCCCTCTGTCCCTGAAAACAGGCCCTTTTACTGGGTTCATTTTGTCTCACCCTATCCTGGGCCTTGGGTTCATCTTTGTAAAGTAAGAGCTGATCTCAGGGATTAGGGGAGAAAGAGGCGTGACCTTTCAACACGGAAACAACTTTGGCCTTGAACAATGAATGAGGCTCTGAGGAATGCCAAAGGTCAGGCAGGAAAGGGAGTGATTCAAAGGACTGTCAAACAACGGGGCTCTTCTTGTCCCTGTTTTAACGATCTTCCTCGCCCTAAGAAGACGGTGGTTAAAATGCTGACCCCTAGTGTGCCCTGCCTTCTATGCGCTCTCAGACGTCTAGGGGGAGAGGTTTGTGGTCCAGTGCATCAGAGCAAGTGCTTCAATCATGAATCGTGGTTCCAGCAAGAGGGAGTCCCTCCCCTTCCTCCTGCTTTCCCCAGAGAAAAGGAAGGCGGCCCACATCCTTGAAGTCCCCAGGCTGCTGAGCGGGCTCTGATAGCTGGCAGGGGTCAGCCCAGATGTCCACAATCTTGCGCAGGGTGGACAAGCGCTCCTCCAACTCTGGCCCCTCACTCTGCATTAGCAGGTTTGCCAGCTCCCTGCTTAGGGCATGAATCATGTCCTTCCGTCCTTGCTTCCCAGACTGGCCTGTGTTTGGGACCCCAACAGGGTCCCGGAGCTCCCCACCAGGCCCAAGGAGGTGCTGGTACCTCTTCTGCCACCGGCGGCAAACCATGGTTTCGCCCACAGGCTTCTGGCTGGTGTGCAGCAGGGCCAAAATGTGCCGGCACGGCAGGTGGTGCCACTGTTGAAAGGAACAGCTGCAGCTACAGCCATCTTTGCTAACCTGGTGAGAGTCCTCCAGCAGCTGCACGTCCACTGAGGAGCCGCCCATGTCCACCAGGTGAGTGGAGCTCTGTACCACCTCCCATTCGTTGTAGCACAGCTTATAGGCCAGTTCGAAACCACTCCGGTGCAGGGTGTCTAGCATGCCGCCGTGGGAGGGCTGCCCCTGTGGCTGCTGCAACTGCACCTGCTGTGGGAGCTCCTTCCCGGGGATCCGGGTGAGGCTCCCTCCACAGATTCCAAAAGGCTTCTTGGATTTTGGGGACAAGCTTGCTGGCCGTGCTCTCTTTAACTTGGGGGGAGTTGTGGGCAAGTTCTTCACACCTTTGGTATTGAAGAAGTCTATGTAATCCACAAAGCGAAGGATGCAGTCCAGCAGGGACTGCTGTTCCCGAAAGAGGCTCGACACCTTGCTCGTGACAATGTCTAGGCTGTCCATGTAGGTGCTACACGCATGCAGGCCCTTCCTGACATGCATGTACCACAGCAGCTCGCAGGAGAAGCAGTGCGCCTGCAGGAAGCCGAAGAGCTCCTCGTCGAGGAGGGCCTGGGACATCTGGCAGAGATTCTGCAGGCTGGCATCAGAGGTGACAAACACAGCCTCCCGCAGGGCTTCCTTCATGAGATTTTTAAAGGACGAGTTTGCTGAACTGCGATGCAACTTCTTCTCCAAGAGGCGGGTTGTGTGGTAGATGGAGAGGAGGAGGCGGGCCGCGGGGAAGATCTCCTGCAGGACAGCTCGGTGAGGGAAGGACGGGTCCACAAAGACCACCTTGATCTTGGGCCAATCTGCGTTGAACTCTGTGAAGATACTCAGCATCTTGGCCACAGACGTGGCTGTCTCGGCCTTGAGCACAGAAAAGTGTACCACTCGACCCTCTCGTTCCTTGTTCTCCACCAAGAAAGCATAGAGGATATGGCCCTGGGCATTCTCCACCCGATGCAGCAAGAGACTTTCTGGGAAGCGCATGAACAGGCTGCTCATCTTGCTGCTCTGGAAGCTGAGCCGGTCCAGGTCTTGGCTGTTGCCTACACTGAGGGAGGCCATGGAACCCTCATCCACCTTAAGAAAGTTCTTCATCACTTTTGCTATCTTGGCCAGGTCAGAAGGGGTGATACCCTCCTGCTCTGGCTGTGGGGTTGCTTGGACCTTATCTGAGCAGAACGATGGTTCAACCAGGGGCTTCTCGTCCACGTTAAGGTCTTTCTTGAATGTGGGCTGTTCGGGCTCCGGTTTCTGCAAGCACATCATTGTCTTTTGAGACTTGCCAGCAGCATCTCCTCCAGGATCCGCAGTTTTGGAGTCAACATGTATGTGCTGGGTGTTGAGCTCACTGATGAATAGTCTGTCCAGTTTCTCACTGTACCGCAGGAGCAAGTATGCTGGGCACACGTCCGCCTCTGGCATTCTCTTCCTGTTTGACTGGGTCCGAATACAGACAAATTTCACCTGCACATATCTAGGGAAGGCAGAGTTGACAATAAGAAAGGTGCTGACCACCCGTTTCTTTTATAAGACGAGGCCCTGCTGGGACTTGCAGCGGCTGACATATTTTCTGGAGACCGCAGAGCAGTGTAGGATATAGGGAGGAAGACTAGCATTCACTCTCCAATCCCAAAGTAGGCAGCGATTTCTTCAAGACCCTCACTAAAACTCCCTTCATTTTCATCTACAGCCCCAGCTCCCTCGCCCATCTGTAGCTGCCAAGAATTGAATCTGAGGGAATGCACAACAGAAAATAGGTAAGAGGCAAGAGCAGAGTACCCAGCTGCTTACTAGGGGGTGGGGGGCAGGGAGCTGGTAGAGATGGATAAATGGTGATGGGAAAAAAAATTTTTTTTTATTAAAAAAATAAAATACCCCCTTCATCCCTGCCTTTTGGGAGCCATTGTCTCCCCCAGACAGCTAAAATAAAAGTGGCCCACAGGGGTAAAGTTATGTCTGGGCCTTCTAAGACAGAAGATCTCTGCTCATCTTTCATTTAAAGAAAAATGTCCACATCCTAAGAGATTTTGAGAACCCCTGGGCTAGATCATCTTTAGGGTCCCTACTGGCTTTGCCATTCAAGTGGAAAGTGATGATTCAGAGAAGCATAACTAAAGTGATTATCTGCTCTTTCCCTCTTGCCATCATCATTCAACCCAGGATCCAGGCCCAGATCAGGTCCCACCTCCCCCAAGGAGCCTTTGTGGATGCCCTCAAGCCACAGTAACTGCTCCTTTCTCTGTATTCATGGCATTTATTTAGGATGAAAGGGTTCGCAGATGCTCTGGATAGCAGCACACCTAGTGGTTAAACAGAATAAACCCTGGAGGCTAACTGCTGGACTTGAACCCCTGACCCTAACCACCACCCAGGAGCTGTTTGACCTTGGACGAGTCCCTTCGCCTCTTCTGTGTGTAACTTCCTCTGCGTAAAATGAAACTATCTTACTAGGGTTGTTATGGGAATGAAATGAGTCACACTTCACCAGGGTTGATAGAAAAAATTTTAAATCTCCAGTGGGAAACAACAATGGCTTAAGATATAGAAATAAAATCAGAGTAACATTAAAGCTGAATTTCCTTAAGCCTCTACCACCTAATTCCCCATAGGGAAAATGCCTACCCCTGGCCCTGGCCAGGTACCTAAGCTGGTGAGAGCATCATCCTGATACACCAAGGTTGCAGGTTTGATCCACAGTCAGGACACATATAAGAATCAACCAATGAATGCATAAGTAAGTGGAACAACAAAATCAATATTTCTCTCTCCCTTCCTCTTTTTAAAATCATTTTGAAAAAGAAGAAAGAAAACGCATACCTCTCATACCTTGCTTCTGGACAAAGGCAATTAGAGGGGTCTTATCCCAGTATGGCTGGATTTTAAACATATCTGTGTTTCCCACAAAAACATCAGTCTTGAGAGAATTTGGGAAGTGATAACTTTTTTTTTAAAAGGATTATTCTTTTGTTGATGAGTTATTTTGATAGGAATGGAGGTTAGAATGTCTTGAAGGTGGAATACAAATATTATTATTTTCTTAGGTTTGGGAGAATTGAAGCAGTTTCCATAAGACTATCAGCTGATTTCTCAAAAGAAACCTTACAGACAAGAGGGGCTGGAAAGAAGTATTTGAAGTCCTGAAAGGCAAAGACCTACATCCAAGATTATCCAGCAAAACTATCATTTAGAATGGAAGGGCAGATAAAGTGCTTCCTAGACAAGGTCAAGTTAAAGGAGTTCATCATCAATACTTATTATATGAAATGTTAAAGAGTCTTATCTAAGAAATAGAAGATAAAAAATTATGAACAGTAAAATGACAACCAACTCATAACTATTAACAACCGAACCTAAAACAAGAAAAACAAAAACAAACTAAGCGAACAACTAAAACAGGAACAGAATCACAGAAATGGAGATCACATGGAGGGTTATCAGTGGGGAGGGGGCAAGGAGAAAATGGGGAAAGGTACAGGGAATGAGAAGCATAAATGGTAGCATAAAACAGACAGGGGGAGGTTAAAAATAGTACAGGAAATGGAGAAGCCAAAGAACTTGTATGTACGACCCATGGACACGAACTAAGCAGGGGGAATGCTGGAGGGTGGGCAGTGCAGGGCGGAGGGGAATAAAGGGGAGAAAACAGCTGGGACAACTGTAATAGCACAATCAATCACATATACTTAGAAAATATTACAATAATGAATAAATAATGACATAACAATAAACTCTGTGTTTCATGTACAAAAAAGGGCAGCTAGTGTTGTCACAGCTCTTCCGCCCTGTGACGCTCATGTGGGTGTTTTCGCAGTACATTCCAACTGAACGGGGCTGTCTTCAGGTGACAAAACTCAGTGTCTTCCAAGCACCGAACACAGTGCTTCCTACTCCTTCATCAAAGAGCTACTGGATGGATGACTCATGCACCGGGGTGGGTAGAACGGGTCACGCCCCTGCCTCCTCAGGGAATGTGGAGAAGTGGGGGCATGGGGAATGTCAGCCGCCGGCATGACAGGACACATCCTGGGCACCTCATCCACCCCTCTTCAAATACCCTGATCCAGCTGGTCCTGTCTGCCCACCCTGTGGGGCGAACTTAGACAAACAGGATATACAAGGACCGCAACAACAGGGTGGAGAGGCCCCCAGGGCGGTAAGTGCACGTGTTGTGTGCTCGGTGCCAGGCCAGCAACACCATCCCAGCTTGGGACCAGGAGGGGGCTGAAGCAGCCCTGTAGCGTGGCACACCCAATGAGGGACGACTGTGCTGTGGCCTCTGCCCGTGTCTCATTTTCCACCCACTCGCCATCTTGTTTTTTTGTAGTCAAACTGTCCGCCGCTCCCCAGGTTCATTACACTGTGTCTCACCTCCATGCCTTACCTCGTGTGTGTTTCTGTCTGCCATGCTCTTCACGCCCGTCTTCATCTTGGAGCGTACTCACCCTTCGGACTACCTGCAACCATCACCTTCTCTAGGAAGACTCCCCTAAGCCGTTAGATCGGGCCCCCCTTCTGCTGCTTCGACACCCTAGCGCAGCTCTAGCTCATCAAATTAAATGGACTTTATGGACTCTTAGCGCATATTTGTTAAGCTAGTCCAAAGAAAAGGTGCTGATGAGTGCCAACCATAAAGCTCTTTCTGTCTTTCTGGGTCCCGTTAATGACTGCATCACCCAGGGGAGAAACCTTGGCATTCTTTTTAATTCCCCCTTCTCCACATATCTATCTATATCCAATATGTTAACAAGTCTTTTTTCCCACTGTGACGACATGTATTATGGATGGTTATATGCCACACTACATGTAAGTCTCTGACATGCATAATTTTATACTACGAAAAGGGCTCTATTATCCAAATTTTACAGATGGGGAAAGAAGCTTAAAGAGGCTGTTGTCAAAGGTGAGAACCTAGGACTTAATCTTCCAGCTAAAAAGGAAGGATGTGGGAGTCGAACTAAGCCTGCTTGGTGCCAGTCTGCGTAGTTAACCATTATGTTGCCTGTTTTCTTTCAAAGTATTTCTCCTTTATCTGAATTCTCCTTTTATCCTCCTCAAATTGACCCTCAATTCATTGGTTCTTCATGTTCAGTAACTTCCTTAAAGATCTCTAGACAGACTTCCAGCCAAGATGGAGGCACAGGTAGATACACTTTGCCTCCTCGCATAACCAAAAGAAGGACAACAACAAATTTAAAAACAAAAAAATAACCCAAACTGCCAGAAAATCGAACTGTATGGAAGTCTGACAACCAAGGAGTTAAGGAAGAAACATTCATCCAGACCAGGGGAAGAGATGGGTAGCCGGGTGGAAAGGACTCACAGCAAGGTGGTGGCTGGCTGACGGGGTGGTCCCACATGTGCGTGTGAATAAACTGGGAGTGAGACAGACCATGCAACCCAGGGTTCCAGTGCGGGGAAATAAAGCCTCAAAATCTCTAACTGTTAAATCCTGTGGGGTTTGTGGAGGTGAGAGAAACTCCCAGCCTCACAGGAGAGTTTGTTGGCGAGACCTACAGGGTCCTAGAATGTACACAAAACCACCCACTCGGGAATTAGCACCAGAAGGACCCAATTTGCTTGTGGGTAGCAGGGGAAGTGCCTGAAAGTCGGCTGAGAGCCGAGCAAGCAGCATTGTTCCCTATCAGACCCCTCCTCCACATACAGCATCACAACATAGCAATGTGGGTTGCTCCGCCCTGGTAAATAGCTAAGGCTCTGCCCCTGACTATGTAACAGGTGCTCTGAGACAAAAAAATATGGCCCAATGAAAGAACAGATCAAAGCTCCAAAAATAGAATAAGTGATAAAGAGATAGCGAACCTATCAGATGCAGAGTTCAAAACACTGCTAATCAGGATGCTCACAGAAATGGTTGAGTATGGCCGCGAAATGGATGAAGAAGTGAAGGCTATGTAAAGTGAAACAAAGGAAAACATACAGGGAACCAACAGTAAAGGGAAGAAAACTGGGACTCAAATCAATGATTTGGACCAGAAGGAAGAAATAAACATCCAACCAGAACAGAATGAAGAAACAAGAATTCAAAAAAATGAGGACAGGCTTAGGAACCTCTGGGACAACTTTAAACGTTCCAACATCTGAATCATAGGGGTGCCAGAAGAAGAGGAAGAGCAAGAAATTGAAAACTTATTTGAAAAAATAATGAAGGAGAACATCCCTAATTTGGCAAAGGAAATAGACTTACAGGAAGTCCAGGAAGCTCAGAGAGTCCCCCAAAAGTTGGGCCCAAGGAAGCACACACCAAAGCACATCATAATTAAGCTACTTAAGATTAAAGATAAGGAGAGAATCTTAAAAGCAGCAAGAGGAAAGGAGAGAGTTGCCCACAAAGGAGTACCCATAAGACTGTCTGCTGATTTCTCAAAAGAAAGCTTTCAGGCAAGAAGGGACTGGAAAGAAATATTCAAAGTCATGAAAGGCCTACCTACATCCAAGATTACTCTATCCAGCAAAGCTATCATTTAGAATGGAAGGGCAGATAAAGTGCTTCCCAGATAAGGTCAAGTTCAAGGAGTTCATCATCACCAAGTCCTTATTATATAAAATATTAAAGGGACTTATCTAAGAAATAGAAGAATACAAAAAGCTATGAACAATAAAATGACAACAAATTCATAGCTATCAAGAGCTGAACTTAAAAAACAAAAACTAAGCAAACAACTAGAACAGGAATAGAATCACAGAAATGGAAATCACATGGAGGGTTATCAGTGGGGAAGGGGAAAACAGGGGGAAAAAGGTACAGGGAATAAGAAACATAATCAGGGGGAGGTTAAGAATAGTATGGGAAATGGAGAAGCCAAAGAATATATGTACGACCCATGGACATGAACTAAGGTGGGGGAATGGTGGTGGGAGGGGGTTGCAGGGCAGAGGGGGGATAAAGGAGAGAAAAAAATGAAACAACTGTAATAGCATGATCAATAAAATATATTTAAAAATAAAAAGATCTCTAAACATACTGTTCTTGCTGGCATCATGCTTTCCAAACTCAATGGGTAGTAGGTTGAGGCCTCTGTTATATTCTTCCTGCTTCCTTTAAGCTTTTTTATTGAGATATAACTTACAATGAAGTACGCGTTCTTTTCTAAGAATTCTTTCAGTGCTCTAGTTATTTTAATCAGTACTTATTTCTATTTCCTAGGTGTAGGAAAGACTCCCTTCCAGACAGGGACAGGGTTTCATATAGCCACCCTTGGATATCTGCAGGGGGCTGGTTCCAGGAACCCTGAGAATACTAAAATCCACATATGCTCAAGTCCCTTATATTAAATGGCATAGTATTTGCATGTCACCTATGCTCATCCTCCCGTTTCCTTTAAATCACCTCTAGATTATTTATAACACCTAATACAATGTAAATGCTATGCAACTGGTTGTTACTGTGTTGCTCAGGGAATGACAGGAACAACAGTCTGTATGTGTTCAGAACAGACACAACCATCAACCACAATAGGCCTAACTAGGTAGGATGTATTAGCAACAACATAACACCCCACCCCACCCCCCAATACTTTCTATCCGTGATTGGTAGAATCCATGGATGCAGACCCTGCAGATATGGAGGGCTGACTACTCTTTAAAATCTCCCTCAGTGCCTACATCTAAGAGTGCTGAACCAGGATCTGGAGGAAGGGAGCCAGCCAGTCTTGCTGACTCTTTCCAATCTGCTCTGTAGGTGTTTGTATTCTACTGCCTGCCTGTGCCCCCCCCGTGTAGTCCCAGTGCCCGGCACTGCACCAGGCACAGACTAGGTACTGTAAACACACATACTGAATGCCATGATGAGTGTGTATGACACAGAAATTCTTCCTGTGGCATTGGGAGAGTTTGGTCAGATGACTTGGCTTCTAGTCTTAGCACACATCACTCTTACTAACTATAACTTTGGACAAGTCCTTTGATTAATCTCAAACATTTACTAAGTCCTGCTATGTACGTACCAGACACTGCTGATTGCTCAGAAGGCGACCCACAGCAGTTACTTAGTCTCTCCTCTCCCAGGCTAGTGAACAGAAAAATTACCGAATAGATGTCCAGTAAAGTCAAGGTTAAGTGAACGACTCGACAAAGGTATAAGCAATATACTTCTATAACTAACTAGCATTCACCCTGATTATGGGGAGTAGAACAGATTCACTAAAGCTTTTGATTAATTTTACATAGAATTTGTAGCCTTGTGTGTAAACTGCACCTGGAGCAATGAATACAATTTTTTATAATCAGAGCAAAGCTGTTTTCGACAATCTAACTTTAGTTAGGAGCAAGACTCAAGAGCCAGAAGATCTGATTTAAATTTCAGCTTTACCACTTAGTTGTGTGAATCTGGGTAAGTCACTTCACTTCCTCTAAGCTTCTGAATCCTCATCTACAAATATGAAAATACCAAGTATACTGGTCTCTGAATAATCCGTACCCAATCCAAGAATAACCAGAATCACTAAAAGTAAATTCACTGAAAAGGCTCTGACAGGGTCTCTTGGTTGCTGCCCAACATCCGGTAGCTCCCAGGCCCTTCCTCTTCCCCATCGCTAAGTGCTGCAAGCCGAGTCTAAACCAATGAAGGTAATCTCATTAAGAAAGGACAGGAGAATGGCCCAATTCTCTGCAGGAGACCAAGGAAGGCTTTTTCTTCTGGATGTGACTCCTGCATTTGTGCCCTGTGGGAAGCCATCCTGAGGGCAAAGCTGAGACCTGAGGATGGCAGAGTGGAAAGAAGCAAAAAGCCTGGGCCACCGTAACAATACCCTCCCCAAAAGGCCCACCGCTGGGCTTCTAAGAAATAAGGCATTTTGCCCTGGCTGGTGTGGCTCAGTGGACTGAGGGCCAGCCTGTGAACCAAAACATCAAGGGTTCAATTCCCTGTCAGGACACACATGGGGTTGTGGGTGAGGTCCTCCGGTTGGGGGCATATGAGAGGTGACTGATCGATGTTTCTACCTGTCACACATGGATGTTTCTCTCCTTCCCTTTCTCCCTCCCTTTACCTCTCTCTAAAAACTAAAATTAAAAAAAATAATAATAAAGTATTTTAAGTCAGGGTTTCAGTTCATTGAAGCTATAAACAACTCCATAGTAAATAGTAGAAAAAAAGATTTGAGTGGAACTTTAGCTTTAAAAATGAGACTAAAATTATGAAGTTAATATATTTAATAAACCTTCAGTGATAATGGCAGCTATATGCCAGTCCTTAGAATAATCAAAGAACAATTTAAGAGCGTCAACTGTTGTCTCCCCTTGGTATATATATCTTCCCTTCTCTCTCAGTTTTGCAATATGCAAAGGTTCCCGGGCTTTGTCATGTTTCCCTAAAGCCTATTTTAATGTGGGCTATGTAAATCCTTTGCTTTTCAAGTTCCTATCACATCTTCATCCTTTTGACGTCCCTCCTCCCTGTGTTACCTGGTATAAGGCTGAGGGTGATGTAAGGACTTCACCGAGTCCTACAGCTCTCGGAAGATGTGCAACTTCGGTGTGCAATCGGTTTCATTTGCATTGTATTATCCTGATGTTTACCACATCTGTTCACGAGCCAGAGACTACGGAAGGCACGGATGGGGCTGGCAGGCGTAAGCAGAAAGGAAATGATTAAGTCGTGACTCATTTTATAAGTGGCCAGTGTATTAGCAAGATTTTTGCGTTACGATATTTGCTTTCCTGGCAGCCTCGTGACAATGGGTGCGTGTAAAAAGGTAAACTCAGATAACAGTTTACCTAGTTCAAAGGATGTGAAGAGGACTGAACAAAACAATGCCTCTCAAGTTCTCGGCAGAGCCGAGCGCATTCCAATACAGGGTGCAAAAAAGACCAGACCCCTCAGACCAGGGATCAGACCCACAACCGAGATAGGTGTCCTTACTGGGAACCTAACCAGCGACCTTTCGGTGACGGGAGGACACTCCAAACACCTGGACCGCTCTCACTCTTAGCCACTTCGCCAGCTTTTCCCCAACGTCCAGGAACCACAGGCCACCTTCCACATCGGCCATATCCACCCATATAAAATCTGCATTATTATTTTCAAATGGTTGGCCTTAAATCAGCTCACTTTATACAATAAGGGTCTTTGTCCGGATGTTAACATAGATACTTACTATTAATAAAGAATCTCACCTGTCCACCAGTAGTATGCATATCTGGCTGCAAGAAATGTGGCGCTCTGCTAAAGTTTCTCCTAAAAACATTTCCCCGGTCCTCCTTCCGGTCCCACACGAGAAGCGCTCATTCTACACATTCATGCACCAGTCAGCAAGCCTAACACCCTGTGCAAGAATATTCTTTATAATATCCAAACAGTCTCTGCTGAAGGCCTGGCTGCTGACGAATTCACTTCCTCATAACCGAGTTCAGCCCACGACTGTCCTCAAGGGTAGAGGCCACAGTTTACCCAGCTCGGCACCTGGGGGCAAACATTTTGCCTCTGACCAGAAGTTTGTTGAATGAACTAATAAGTGGAATTAAAAAGCTGTCACAACCCATTGATTAAGTAGGGCAGTTCAGCACTCAGACAATAAACAGGCTGGGTTTGACCTTCAGTTCTAAAACCTACGGGCTTTCTTACAGTTTCTTGAAATCCTACCCTACTTCCTGTTCCAACGTGAGCCCTCTTTTCTGCCCGTTCCTATTTTTTTCTTGGCTGTAACTGTAATAAATTCAGACTTCCTTGGTTCACACCAGGTGAATTTGGAAGGTGAGGGTGCATTTGCTCTAGGTTCTCTTATTTTCCTCTTCAAAGTCTTGAAAACCTTAATCGCTGTTCCTGGCTTCCCCTTTACTAAATCTTTCCTCTTTCCTGCCTTTTGCTCAAGCAAACAGAACTTGGAAACTCTGAGCCTTAATGTAAAGCAGAGAGGTAGAAACTATTAGTTCTCTTAACATTTAACTTCTCTTGGCTCTGTTTCCCATCGGCAAAATAATATTACTACAACAGCAGTTAATCTTTATGGAGCGGTTTCTATGTACTAGGCGCCATGCTGTTATTAATGCTATTGTAGCACTTTACATGTTATTCACGCACAATGGGAATAACAAAACCTACCTCTGACAAGGTTATTCTGAGGATCAAGTCACATAATGAAGGTGAATGTGCTTCGTAGACTATTTCTGCAAAATGTTAGGGATGACATTTTTCCCCCTAATCTAGAGCCTACACCGGTATCAAGTGTCAGTCAGCACCCCCGCCCTACCCACCAGATTACAGTTCCCTGTCATTCCCCATCCAGCACTCCAGACTTTTCCTTTGGAGCACTTGCTATTATTTTAAGGAAATAATTATTTCTGTGATTAGAGTTTAACATTTGTCTCCCTGAGACATGGAGATGGGATGACTAAAACCAGGTGAGGTGATGTGAGGACTGGATCTGCCATTGCTGGCTTTGAGGACAAAAGAGGAAGGGGACCGTGAGCCCAAGGACTATGATGCCCAAGGAGGTGGGCGGACTCTAGAAGCTGGGAAAGACAAGGAAATGGATTCTTCTCTAGGTTCTCCAGAAAGAAATGCAGCCCTGCTGGCAGCTAGACTTTAACCCAGGGCAACCTGTGTCTGACTTCTGCAGAACTATTAAGATAGTTTGCATTTAAATCACTACATGGGTGGTGATTTGTTAGAGCACCAAGCAGAAATCGGATTTCCTCGCTTGTGGGTCCCTACTACTGCTCTTTCACTGAGTCACGGTTAGCACTTGATGACTCGTTCATTCAAAAATTACTGAAAGTCTGCTCTGGGCCAAGACCTGTGCTCGGACCCTGGGCTGGTCTGCCTGAAGGGTGTTTATAGGCAAATGTGAGGTGCTTAGACTTAACCCCACGCAGTAGCACTGTGCTAGTCAGGGAGGACACAAAAAATGCTAAGCCACAGTCCTCCCAGGAAGAGCTCAGCCAGGCTGTGGAAACCTCTGAAAACTGTTTCTCAAAACAAAAATGTGGCTGCTGATACCTCTCCATACCATGCCCCTCTCCTCTCTTGGAGAGTGAATAAAAACGTTACTCTCTACACTTTCTTTTTGCGAATTCCTTCACAGCCTGTGTTACCAACCACCCTTACATTTTGATGGCCCGTACAGGAACATTCTCTGTTTCTCCCTCTCCTCCAGCCTCCTGAGACTGGCGACTAGGGGAGAAGTGGGCAGCAGAAGCTCGACCCGCGATAACTCCGTAACCCTGTCTCTGTGAGGTTTGGAGAGAGGATCCTAATCCTTTTCCGTCTCTGTGGGCAGCCTCCCCCTAGCCCATCTTCACCACCATATAAGAAAACTTTTTTTTCTTCCCTAGAACAATTTGTAAATTAGGCCCTCATAAGCAATACTGAAACATTTACATTTTTCTCCCTACCTAATCCCTCCAGAATCCAGCAACTCTTAATGAGACTGAAAATGACTGGAAGCAAAAACAGAAATGACCACTCCCTTCAGCCACAGGCAGAAGACAACACTGGACCAAACCGCAGCCTCCTGTCACAATGCCCCAACAGCTCAGGGGCCTCACAACAGCACCCCCACCCTTTGCTAATCTGATTATAACCTAATAAAAACTCAAAGCGCCCTCCCACCCCCCGCAAAAAAAAAAAAAAAAAAAAATTGCTATACCAAGAGTAACAGGTGCTGTCAGAGCCCAGATGAGCATCTAACCTAACCTTCGGGGTGTTAAAGCCTTGCTGGAAAGCATGCTGAACTCTGAAGGAAAAGTCACAGTGAACTAAACCAGAGTTTCCCCTGACGGGTCCAAAATGACATCAGCTTGCCCAAGAATATTTATTTTAACAGTTATATGTAAATATATCCCATTTGGGGGCTACTATATTGTTACCTCTTGTACATTATTGCTTAGATTGGGCCTAAAACAGGTTTCTTTGAAAATTAAAACTGAATTTAAAGAAAAAATGCTAAGTAAATTGTAGGACAGGATATCAAGTATTGAGATGACAATGGACAAAATGACTAACATAGAGGAAAAGTGGTGGGCAAGGTTATTCTACCCAATGGACATGGTAAGTGTAAGAACCAAGAAGCCGTGGGCTTGGGACGGCGGCTGAGCATGGAGCAGACTCGATACGGATGGACACACGGTGCAAGATGGAGAGGTCAGGGGGTTAGGTGGTCTGGAGAGCCAGGTTAAAGGTCTTAGACTTCATCCTGAGGGCAATGAGAGGTCACTGCATTTATCTGACCTAGACTGTAAGCATCTCAAGAACAGGGTATTTTTTGTATTATACTCACTGCTTAAAAAGGTGCTACTGATATAAGATCAAGTCCAAACACCTCCTAATGGTACCTACATACTTTTCAGGTAGACTGCAGCTGACTTCATCTCCTGCCAAGCACGGCATCCCACCTTATTTCCTAAATATGCCACCTTCTTTCGCATACCTGTGCCTTGCTTCACAGCTCCCTCTGCACAGTAACTTCTGGTCAAACTCCTCCATGCTGCTCAGTCATTAACCACTGAACTCCTATTCTGGCCCTTTGCATTCCTTCATGGCTCAGTAGAAACCATCACTTCCAGCTCGAAGCCTTTCTCGCCTTCCTAGGTGTTTGTCACTTCCTCTGCACATCTCTTTTAAAGCATTTGTCACATACTACTCAGTTTACTGGAGTCCAAATCTATCCCATCTTAAGCTTTTTGAGGGTAGGTTGGCTTCTCATTCATCTTTATGTTATCTGTACGCAGCATGGCCATGGAGTTTAGAGCAGGGGAAAGAATGTAGCCTGCCTTCCTAGATGGGAGCTTTGGCCAAACATCTCACAACCCAGGTCTCAGATGTACTTTGACCCTTGGAGTTGGCTCACGTGGTCTGTATTCAAATTGAACTGATTTTCAATTTGTAAAAAGTGGACAAATTCACATAGAGCCTGGATTTCTGACTTGTCTTGCCCCAAATTCTGGCAACACTGGGTCTTTATTTTCACATGGCAGCCATCAGCTGGAGTTGATTTGCTAGGGCCTGCTCTTCGTGTTACCCCATTCACACGTCTGCTGTCCCTAGCACAAAGACCTGGTGGCCATTGTTAATTGCATGCATCACTTTTTCTTAGAGTAAAATTAAAAGGAAATTTTCTCACACTGGGTGGTTTCACCTGAGCCCCGAAATGCATTTGCCAAATGGGAAAAATAACATTTAACTATAATTGTCCATACAACCCTGCGGGGTAGAGCACGCACAGACTAGAGAATGCTGTTTAAGACACGGAAAGTGTTTGAGAAATGATTGGTAAGCTCAGGAGCTCAAGAATGAATGAATGAATGAATGAATGAATGAACGGACTGAACTAACCAACAACTGACCGCCTTACTGCTCTGGAAAGAGACTGATGAAGGAAATTATCCCCAAGGCATTTTTTACCTATTTGTGAAGGCCACGCTTTGTGTCTGGTATACTGCACGTGCTCGGAAAATGGGACAAACTGCACTTAGTGTGAACTCCAGAAAAACTGTGAATGAAGGCCTGTGAGTGAGTGAAGGTGGTGAAGTGGGAGGTGAAAAACTGATGTTTGTGGAGGTTTGGCTCGCTTTTCACCAGGCACCCAGTAGGTGCTTAATGAGCGCTTGTGGAATGCTTCCAGAAACAAGGGCCCAACCGCACTCCCTCCTCCTCCAGGCCGCCCTCTAGGGGACCGTCTCCACCCTCCTGCCCAGTCCCCACCCCGCCCTTACAGGATGTCCTCACGGATAGAGGTGCCATGGTTGAGGTTGTGGAAGCGGACGGAGACGCGGTCCCTGAGAATGAAGGAACACCTGCTCTCCTTTTTGTAGACGCTGAAGCACTTCTTGAAGTCCTCGTAGGTCTTGAAGCAGCTGCCCAGCTCCATGGCTGCCCCCTCAGCCCACTCCAGGGGCTGGGCTAAGATCAGATACCAGGGTCAGAGGTCACACTATGAGGGTCTACAGGCTGGCGTAGACCCAGAACGCCTTCAAGGTCGTCCCCAATTGGGTGGTCTGCGATGGAGCCCAGGAGGAGCTCAAGTCTCAGCCGCTTAAATGGGTTGGGGGTGTCTGTGCTCTCTGACAGAGGGGATATGACGCTCAGCACTCATTATCAAGTCCCTGGGCTCCGCCCTGTCACGGTCACATCCAATCATACATAGGATTCCCAGACGGCTACTCATTTTCTCCAATCACTAGAGAAAGGTGGCCACACACCCGAAGACTGACAGGAGAACTGGCCAATCATAATTAGTATCGCGCATTCTCAGGGCTCGCAAACTTCCGGTTACTGGAGCAAGCTGCGCGCACCTGCGAATTCAGGGCTTGTTTCCGTGAGTCTGACTCAGCTCAGTGTTTCTGGACCGCAGCAAGTGATCGACATGACCTCCATGCAGACCCCGGAGGATGGGCAGGGCGCCGGCGATCCCCCCGGGGACCTCCGCAGCGTCCTGGTCACCAGCGTGCTCAACCTCGAGCCGCTGGACGAAGATCTCTTCAGGTAGCCAGCCGCATCTGGCGTGCATCCCCTATTAGGACAGAGGCTCCTGATCGCCACTGCCGCCACCCTGTATGTAGCCTCCGGCTCCTAGTCTTCTGGAAGAGAATGGGCTTTGTGCCGGATGTAGGCTCTGCGGCGATCGGGAGAGAACTTGTGCCTGACAGAGCTGTCCTCGCTGCCCGGGCTTGCTCCCTCTCCACGCCGGTTTTGCGCAGCCCCATCCCTAGGAGGACCTGGCAGTTTGGGCTAATAAAGGGGTGACCTGAGATGTCCTTCTCAGCAGCTTCCCGAGTCCCTGGGAACCAGGCTCAAAAGGGCTGCGATTAGTCCAAGGGCATGCAGATAAGCAGGTTTAAAACTTACCCTCAGCTCCTTGCATACTCAACCATCCTTTTCCACATCAGTACTTGTTGAGGGTGTGGTAGCTCCTTACTCATTCTGAAGCCTGACCCATTTTCTTTCCCCAAGCCACTTAAATTCTTAACTGCAGCTGGGGATTGAACAGTTTTGGCCTTCAAGGCTCCTACTGGCTTGTTGGAAGCTATTGTGAGTGTTAACTTCCCCCCATTTAAGGAATCACAAATAACTTCCTGGAGGGCTATTAACAAAAGCATTCTATAAAATTGCTAAACTTGAGTGTGGCCTTGGAAAGCGAGAGACCCAAATGCTTCAGCCTCAGCAAGGTTCCTGCTCTGGGCAATCCCTTTTCACCTCTGGGGCCTTAGTTTTCCCATCTGCATACTGAAGGGGTTGAACTTGAAGTCTGAGGGCCCTTTGAGCTCTACATCTAGTTCTTGGGCTGTCAAAGTTGAGGGGTGTCAGTGGCAAGCCTTAATGCAGTCCATTTTAGTTCTTGGGGTTCATCTTAGTCCACTCAAGGTCTTGAGAGGCTTCTGCCTTACCCTGGTATGGGTAGTGGAAGAAATATCAGACTTGGGGTCCAAAGACCCAGATATTGCTAAGTATTAGCAATTGTGTGACCTTGCTAAAGCCACTTCCCCTCCTTGATCCCTGTTAGTGTAAAATATGGGGGTTGGTTTCTTATCCTAAACTGAAATCCACAGAAGGGTTAGGCAATCCTGAAGACCTTGCAGATGTATTCTGTGTGCCAAATGACGTAAGAGCATTTATCTGGGGAAAGGCTCCAGGGCTTTCACCAGATTCTCAAAAGGATCCCAAACTGCAATGAAGTTAAGAGGTTTGCACTGGTCATCGTAGGACTTGGTCCAGCCCTGAAGTCTTTCCTGCTTTCCCTTTCTCCCCACAGAGGCTGGCATTACTGGGTACCCATAAGCAAGCGGTTGTTTGGGGGTCAGATCATAGGCCAGGCCCTGGTGGCTGCGGCCAAGTCTGTGAGGGAAGACGATCATGTGCACTCCCTGCACTGCTATTTTGTACAGGCAGGTAAGCCACTCCATCCTTGCCCCCAACCCAACCCTGGTGACCCAGCAGGCGCTTCTTCCTGGTCTTGGGGGACCTGACTTGGGAGAGGGAGGAGGGACGGGGAGAAGGCAGTGTGGGAGGGGGAGAGAGAGTTAGTTGATCACCCACAGGGGAGCCTGGAGAGGGACAAGTCCTGAGTGGGGCCAAGAAGAGCTTTAGACCTCACACCTGCCTGTTCTGTGGCCCCAGATGACACAAGACTTAACTGCTCCCTGTGGGCCTTTTGTTCTTCATTCTTTACACACCTTCTGGTGCCAAATACTGGGCCTGAATTCTCAGAGTGGTGCTGTAACCCCTGCTAGGAGTTTGGAGGTAGGCAGCTTGGTTTGGGGAAGAGAGCACCAGCCAAGGAATCAAGAGACAGTGGGTCTAGATTCAGTACGAATTCGCCATGCCACCTTGAGCGAGGTTACCCCTCTCTCTGAGGCTTGGTTTGTTCATCCATCCTAAAAAATGGAGGAGGGCGGGACCAAGGGTGTTTTAGTGAGATGACCTCTACAGCTGCTTACAGCTTAAAGGAGCAAGATAGTAATCTTTTCAAACTCATGCTCTCTTGAGAAACAAAAATCTCACTGGCTTTCCCTCTCTTCCTCTCATTC
Source organism: Macrotus californicus (assembly GCA_007922815.1). Lineage (NCBI taxonomy): Eukaryota > Metazoa > Chordata > Mammalia > Chiroptera > Phyllostomidae > Macrotus > Macrotus californicus. Next base: position 26,977 of record VMDR010001534.1, on the reverse strand, counting down.
CTAAGGTAGATGCCCCAGGTTTTAAGAGTCATTGTCTTTTGCATAGTCCCGTCAGCTGAGAAGACTGTATGGAACTTAACAATATGTGATTCATGTTAAGAAAACAATAATAGGCCCTGGCTGGTGGGGCTGAGTGGACTGAGTGCTGGCCTGCGAACCAAAGGGACACTGGTTTGATTGCCAGTCAGGGCACACGCCTGGGTGGTAGGCCAGGTCTCTAGTAGGGGGAATGATTAAATTTGCATGGTACAGAACACAGCCAGGTATGCTATCTTGTTCAGTCCTCATAAGTGAACACCAGGGGTGGGGATTCCTGCCTCCATTCTGCTGATACAGATGTTGGGAGCCGGAGAGGTTAGTGCTTAGAGTGGCAGAGCCAGGATTTGAACCTGAATTTGTGTGACTCCAAGCTCCACATTCTTCCCTCCTTTCGTGGTTTTCTCTTTCATTCTTGGGAGATAATCCCAACGATGGGAGAGCTGCCAGAGTGCCCATCCCAGGTTCTGGGGGAAGGACCCTCTTCCTTGGAAATTCTCCATCCAGGGGCAGCATGAAATGAGCCATGCCTGTGCTACTGTCTCTAAATAATCATCAATTAGTTACATCCCAACCTGCTCCTTGAAAGGCTTCCAGACAGCTTAAAGTAATTGGTTGCTGTTTTAGGACTACTACAATAAAAATCCAGGGACAGGAGTCTAGTAGTATCAGGGGATTTGGGAAACAATTATGTCAAAAAACTAGGCTAAGGCATATTGTTGCAGTTTTACACAAAAGCTCTGGGCTGCCTGGCACCAAGACAAAAAGGGAAATTCTCTTACTAATGTTAACCGAGAAATAAAACGGCCTTTCAAAGTAAGAGGCAACAAGCAATGTCTTTGACATCAAAATAAAAGCTATTCCAGAAGCACTGATTCAGGCAGAAACCCAAATAGTGTTCTCATTAGGAGATAAAGGCCAGGGAGGGATATTTAGGAGAAAGGGAAGGGGAACAATTACATCAATAGAAGGAAGTCATTTCTATTGGCGCAGATAACAGTGATCTTAATTCTAAGCAATGTTTTTAATTTTTAACCCAGTAGTCACCAGTCTGGCTGTCATCATCTCTGTTTTCTTGTTATCTTCACCAACAGTTTATTGGGGCACAGGCTTGCTTTAGGCCCAGTCCAAAGGTTATTTTGCCCTGTTTTTCTCTTCTTTCTCTCTCTTTCTTTTTGTCTTTCTTTCTTTCTTTCTCTTTTATTCATTTATTTTCAGAAAGAGGGGAAGGGAGGGAGAAAGAGAAGGAGAGAAACGTCAATGTGAGAGAGAAACATCACACCTCCAACCAGGGACGTGGCCTAAAACCCAGGCATGTGCCCTAACTGGGACTCCAACCAGCAACCTCTCATTTCACAGGCCAGTGCTCAATGCACTCACCCACACCAGCCAGGGCTTTTATTTCTTTTTTTTAAAAAAAATTGATTTAAGAGTGAGAAAGACAGAAACAGAAACATAGATTTGTTGTTCCACTTATTGATGCATTCATTGGTTGCTTCTTGTATGTGCCCTGACTGGAGATCAAATCCACAACTTTGGCATATGGAGATGACGCCTTAGCCAACTAAACTACCTGGCCAGGGCTATTTTGCCTGTTTTTTTTTTTTAACTTTTATTTTTATTTAAATATTTTATTTATTTTTAGAGAGGGGAAAGGAGGGAGAAAGAGGAAGAGAAACATCAATGTGTGGTTGCCTCTGGCATGCCCCCTGCTGGGGACCTGGCCCACAACCCAGGCATGTGCCCTGACTGGGAATTGGACCAGCGACCCTTTGATTCTCAGGTCGGCATTCAATCCACTGAGCGGCACCAGCCAGGGCTGTTTGGCCCTGTTTTAACATTCCAGAGGTTTGGTGCGTAAGAAGTGCAAGGCAGTTTCTCTGGGATGGCAGCTCCTGCTCCATTTTAAATTGTCTCCATTTCGGGGGGGGGAGGGGGCACCAGTTTGTAATGTGACTCTCTAGTGGGTACATTAAATATTGCAACCAATGATGATGATCTGATGATATTATTTTAAATCCTCATCCAACGATATATGTTTATTGATTTTAGAAAGAGAGGGAGGGAGAGAGGGCGAGGGGGAGAGAAACAGAAACATTGATCAATTGCCTCCTGTATGCACCTCGCCTGGGGTTCGAACCTACAGCCTAGGTATGTGCCATGACCAGGGATCAAACCTGCAACCTTTTGGTGCACAGGTCAATGCTGCAACCAGCTGAACCATCTGACCAAGGCTCCAGTGATATTTTTAATTAAAAGATGCTAGGGAGGGTTGATGGTCCTTGGCCTTTTATCATATCAATTGTTTTTCTAAAAGCCTAGGCTAGAATGTTAGTTAGGTTTTTAAAAAAGATTTTATTTACTTATTTTTAGAGAAAAGGGAAGGGAGGGAGAAAGAGATGGAGAGAAACATTGATGTGTGGTAGATACACTGATCAGTTGCATCCCTCTCCCCTGAAACTGGGAACCTGGCCCATGACCCAGGCATGTGCCCTGACCAGGAATCAAACTGGCAATCTTTTGGTTTGTAGGCCGGTGCTCAATCTACTGAGCCATATCAGCCAGGGCTGTTTTGTTTTTAAATTTTTTTTGAAGATTTTATTTTTTTATGTTTAGAGAAGGAGAAAGAGATGGAGAGAAACATCAATGTATGGTTACCTCTTGCCCACCCCCAATTGGAGACCCGGCTTGCAACCCAGGGGCATATGCCCTGACCAGGAATCGAACCAGCAACCTTTCGGTTTGCAGGCAGGCACCCAATCCACTGAGCCACAGTTTTTTTTTTTTAAGTATTTCTCTAGAGAAGTAGAAAAATGTAGGATAGAAGTCATTTCACTTGGTATAGAGTGAGGGCTTGGAGAATCTAGAGCAGAAGTCAGCAAAGGGCCAGATAGCGAATATTTTAGGTTATGCTGGCAAAATCAACAAAATATAGACATAGCCCTGGCCGAGAGGCTCACTTGGTTGGATCGTCATCCTATTCACCAAAAGGTGGCGGGTACAATGCCCGGTCAGCGCACACACCTAGGCTGTGGGTTGATCCTCAGTCAGGGCAAGTACTAGAGGCAACTGGTCAATGTTTTTCTCTCACATCGATGTTTCCGTCTCTTTCTCTCTCTTCCCTTCTCTCTGTCTCCAAAAATCAATAAACATATCCTCAGGTGAGGATTTTTTGTTTTTAAAGGACGGACGTAAACAAAGGGGCCTGGCTGTTTTCCAAAATAATGTCACTTATGGCATCATCAGTTTCTTCATCCTTAAAATGGGAGTAAGACGTACTCTGCATAGTCTTCGTGAGACCAGTGTGAGAAAAGATGTCTTAGGAACTCACGCTGTCTGGCACCCTACCTCCTAGATACTGCTCCAGAGCCTACCTTCTCTGTTCCGGTAAAAATTTCCAAGAATAGGTCTGGAACTCATTCACACTGAAAGGTAATGCACTGTCAACTAAAAGTACGGTGTTAGCCCAAGGATTAGATGAAAGCTAATTTAAGTTCATTGGTAGGGGAGGAGGCTCCCTTTCCTGCCCTGAAGTCAGACGGTAGCTCTCTCCAGCATCTGGATTCTTGGGAAGCCCTTCTCAAAGGCCTTTGATCTTGAGGAGTCCCCATTCTGATAAAAGTGCCCCTTTGGCTATAGGGCTCCACAATGATGTTTATTGCCATTGAATGAGCCTGCGGTGCCTGATTGACTCCCCATCTGGCTCGGGGTGGAGGAAGCAACACTTTTCTAGACCTGGCTTCTTTCAAGACATCTTATCTGGTTGTCAGAGTTGACCCAGGTCAGAGTTCTCCAAGGCCGACCAAACTCAGAGAGACAGTGAAGGACTTCAGGGATACCAGGGAGACTCTCTCCCTCTAAACCCCACCCCCTCATCCATTGTTCAAGGCTGACAGTCCTCAGCCTGCAGCCAGTGCCTCCCATCCTGCATTGGGAGAGAAGACCCGAAGGGGGACCCAGTGACTGCCATTTGCATAGAGGAAGAAGTGACTGACTGACAGCAGGCTTTTCCTGACAGAGAATGACTACTCAAACCAAGGGCCAGACCATATATAAAAAGAGAACTCGGATCCGCGACCGGTATCCATGAGCACAGAAAGCCCAAGTACTGTCTGTATGTCAGGTTGGAAACCACCATCTCTAGCAGGCCAGTCCAGAAGCCAAACCACAGCCCCTGTAACAATCCGCCCCAAAGAGCCAGGACTTGGCTGATGACTGGCAGCTCCCCTAATTTTTGCCCCTGCTAACTTAGGACCAACTGCGGAAAGCCACACATGGGCCCCTAACCAATTACACAGTGCCCACTGCTTCTAGTTAGCCTGCCTCACGGCTTCCCATGGCAACAGCCTCCAGTCAGGGGACATCTGAAACCTTTTCTCATGAGAAAGCTTGCTCACTCCTCTGCCTGCCTTTTGAGTCTCTGCCAAACGTTAGTGATGGCGGCTCACTCCCTTGCTATACTAAACTCTGAATGAATAGCCTTTGCTTGTTCTTGAAAGGAAAGAAGGAAGGAGAGAGAGAGAGAAAAAAAGAAAGGATGGGAGGGAGGGGTGTGAGAGAGGAAGGAAGGAAGGGAGAGAAAGAAAGAAAGCAAACAGGTATCAGGACAGATTTGCTGACCCCTGACCTAGAAGAACGGTACTGGACTCATGCATGACAAGATCCCAGTCACAGATAGAGTGAGACACAGAGTTGGAGAACTCAGCTGGGTCAGCTCTGACAACCAGATAATAAGATGTTTATTGTATTTAACAAACACAGAGCACTTGCTGTGTGTCAGATATTATTCTAATCACTTTGCAATTACAAAATAATTCTTATTAAAATCCCAGATGGTCTTCATTTTATAGATGGGTAAACTGCTAAGAGAGGTTAAGTGACTTTCCCAAGGTCACACAGCTCATGAGCTGGGATTTGAATGCAGGAGATCTGGCCATGTTCCTTCTGTTCTTTGCTGTTGAGAAAGAAGAGTTTCGCCTGCACTGGGAGCATCCCTGTGACAGGGTCTGATGTTCTGTCTGTCCCCAGTACCTGGGCCTCTGCTGGCCTCAGTCAGTAGGTCAAGCAGAAAAGGAATGGAGAGTGAGTAGCAGCAGTGCCTGTCCAGCCATTGTAATGACAACAGGGTCTGTGGGGCTCACTCAGGCTCTCCATGTCCCTTGTGCCCCCTGCAGGGGACCCGAAGGTGCCCGTTTTGTACCAGGTCGAGCGGACGCGAACAGGGGCGAGCTTCTCAGTGCGCTCTGTGAGGGCCATGCAGTACGGCCGGCCTATCTTCATCTGCCAGGCCTCCTTCCAGCAGACCCAGCCCAGCCCCATACAGCACCAGTTCTGCATGCCCACTGTGCCCCCGCCGGAAGAGCTGCTGGACTACAAGACGCTCATTGACCAGTATTTAAGGTGGGAGACCTGGAGACTTCAGGAGAGTGTAGTTGCCTCCTGTGTGTGGGTCATGGAATCTGTTAGCGTGTCCTGACCATTTAAAAATGTGGACTCGGAGAGAAGATCCTGGAGTGTACTGTATGTAGTAGGGGTAAGAATGCTTGTGTGAAAGTTGGGTTTCAGTTGTGTGTGTCAGCATGTCTGCGTGTGTACGTGTGCTGGGTCATGATATAACATACAGGGCTTATGATTCAGCCAGTCCAGGTACAGTATAGTTTCACTGCTCATTAAAATGTTGAAACACTTCTGTAACTACTTGGTAAATATTCCCCTCCCCAGTCCCTGTGTGACCCACCCCCTCTCCTTCAAGGTCACATGATCCAGCAGCCTAGGAGCTAATTCTTGGCAAGGGAAGGGTTCGCTCCTGCTGCCTTTGCCTTAGTGCATGTTAAATATTTTAAAGATTTTATTTATTTATTTTTAGAGAGATGGGAAAGGAGAGAGAGAGGGAGAGAAACATTGATGTACAAGAGATACATTGACTGGTTGCCTCTCGAACCCCCCCCCCCCCGACTGGGGACCTAGCCTGCAACCCAGTCATGTGCCCTGACTGGGAATCGAACCAGTGACCCTTTGGTTTGCAGGCCAGCATTCTATCCACAGAGCCACACTAGCCAGGGCATGTTAAATATTTGAAATATCACCTGGTAAAATATATTTCTTACTGGGGTAGGCAAGGGAAAGTGCCCTGGCCATCAACACCGACTGGCGCGTGGACTTCGGCCAGGGCTGTGCTCTCTGATGCCCATTTGCTCTGTGACTTCACCCAACTCCCTGGCCTCCCAGAGCCCTGCTTCTTCATTTAAAAAATGTTTGTTTCTGCTCTGCCTACTCACAGCTGTATCTGAGGGAGAGTGCCTCTGCCTTGTGCTGCATGCACGGGCAGCAGCAGGGTGTGATGGGGCAGCTACGGGTTTGAACCTGGGAAAGCTCCAGGTTCAAATCCAGACTCTGTCTGTACTAGCTGTGTGAGTTTGGACAAGTTGCTTTCCCACTCTGAGCCTATGCCCTGAGTTAGAAAATGGTGCTAATCATAATTCCTACCTCAGAGGAAGGCCGCAGTGAGGATTAAATGAGATAAGAGATTAATAAGGCACTCAAATATTCAGTGAATTGTAGTCACACCACTGTTGACCGAGAGGAATAAACTCGGAGCCTAGTTTGCGGCTGGAGCCCAAGAAGTGTTTGCTGGAGTGAAAGGAAGACATTGTTCTTACAGGTCCCTAAATCTAAAGAGCTGTGCTGTCCAATAAGAAAGCCACATAGCATTGTATTTAACATTAGAAGAGTTCCGTTCCTCGGTCACGCTAACCACATTTCAAGCACTCAGTAGCCACATGTGGCTGGTGGCTACCACAGCGGACAGTGCAGACACAGAACATTCCATCATCGCAGAACGGACAGTGCCCAAGAGGACAGAGATGAAAATGGAAATTCTGGTGTGCACTAGGCATGGCTGTGACCATGACGAAGGAGCTTCCTTGGAAATGGGCTCCTCTCCCTGGGGACACAGTGTCTCCAATTGCTCAGGGTTAGGTGACTCAGTCCAAGCTGGGCAGCCTGGTCCCTGAGTGTTTGGAAGAGTGTGAACCACGGAACCAGGTTGCCTGGGCCCAGACCCTGACTTCTGTGCTTCCTGAGCAGGCTCCTCGGACTCCGCTCCTGTTGCATGATTCACTGGGGGGCGATGATCGCACCTGACTTACAGGGTTGTGAGGAGCCAGGTACTGCGGGTGCGGCGCTTAGAACGGTGCATGTGGAGGTACGCCTGGCACCTGTGATGCGCATTCTCTTGTCATCTCCACAGTGTCACTGTGAGGCAGGCTACTGTCACCGTCCCCATTTTGCAGAGGGGAGAATAGGCTCAGGGAAACTACTAATTTGCACAAAAACCACGTGGCTCATGAGAAGCAGAGAAGGGCTTCAGAGACTTGTCTGCCAGAGGGGAGTTTTCAGGCTAAGTCTGGACTCCCTACGAAGGGATGAGGGGGTAAGAAGAAGCAGTTCAGAAGACAGGCTCCCCCCTTCTCCGGGTCTTCCCCAGTCCTCTCCCCTTTATTTTCAGAGACCCTAACCTCAAAGAGAAATACCGAGTTGGCCTGAACCGAATTGCTGCCCGAGACGTGCCCATTGAGATCAAGCCAGTAAACCCACCCACCGTGAACCAGCTGCAGAACCCAGAGCCCAAACAGATGTTCTGGGTGCGAGCCCGGGGCTATATTGGTAAGAGGATCCCCTGGCCTGCACCTCATTTGCCCTGTGTGGCCTTGGGCATGTTACTTCCCCTCTCTGGGCCTATTTCCTCATCTGCGTGATGGGGAAGTTGGCTCAGCTTCTCACCAGGGCCCTGTCAGGCTTTTGCATGGGGAGAATGGGAGGTCACTGTAACCCTAACATAGGCCCTTTCTGGGGAAGGCAGGGTACCTTGCTGAGATTCTTCTTCAGGTCCACTGCTGCCTATGTGGGAGACTTGGGGACTGAAGACCCCACCTCCCTGAAGGTCCTGAGCTGTAAAGGGGCTGATGGGGCTGGGACCTGTTGCAGGGGAGGGCGACATCAAGATGCACTGCTGCGTGGCTGCCTATATCTCGGACTATGCCTTCCTGGACACAGCACTGTTGCCACACCGGTGGCAGTGCAAGGTGCACTTCATGGCCTCCTTGGACCACTCCATGTGGTTCCACGCCCCCTTCCGAGCGGACCACTGGATGCTCTATCAGTGCGAGAGCCCCTGGGCTGGTGAGTGTGGGGCCACGTGGGACAAGGGCACTGGCCTTGGGGTGGCAGGGAGCCTGCTTTCTTATGGGGCACCATACAGGTCACTTGCTCTCCTGTCCCCCTAGGCTTTGGCATCCTTGTCTTCGAAAGGACACCTGCTCAGCTCTTAGTTTCTGTAACATGCTGGGACTGTGATTCACTCTATCTCAGAGACCCAGTTCAAGTCCCAGAACCACTTCAGAGTCTCCGTATAACCTTTCTCCAGTCCCATCGCCTTTCTGAGCCTCAGTTTCCCAGTCTATCTGAGTTGTATTAGTAGTAGTATCCAAACCTGGTGGTCCATCACACCACCACTTGGGGGAGCTTTGTCAAAATAGATGCTCAGATTCTAAGATTCTGACTCAGCAGGTCTTGGAAGAGGTCCAGGAAACTGTATTTTTAAGAAGTTCCCTAAGTGCTTCTGCCGATCAACCTGGTTGGGGCCGGGGACAATTTCTAAGGGCCTCGCTACTTGGACACCCCTCATCAGACATGGAGAAACCCCAACTTGTTCGTCAGTGTCTGGTGGCAGAGCCCTGGGTTCCTCTCCAAGGAAATACTTTTCAAATGAAGAAAAGCCTCGCTTTGTACATTAGGGACAAAACTTAAGGGACTCTTTATACTCAGGGAAGGGGGACTCTCGAGTACCAACAGCATCACAATACAGGATCAGCAACCTTGAAGTTGGGAGACTTGGGTTGGGGTTTGACCTGATTCTTAAAGCCAAGTTCCTGAGCCTCTCTAAACTTTAGGCTCATCTGGAAAAGGGGACAACAAGCCCTTTGGCCTGGGGCTACTCTGAGGACTAAGTGAGCTGCCCTGGGTGGAAGGGAAGCCAGCAGCTCCTGTCATAGACACCAAGCTAGGCCAAGGCTGGCCAGGGAGAGGAGCAGGTGGGGAGGGAGGGTGGCCAGACCTCACAGCCCGAGGTCCTCTCCCCTGAGCCCCTTTATACCCTTGGGGTTGGGGCTGGTTTTCCTATAAAACCAGCCTGGAGGGACTGGTTTGATTTATTGTAGAGGGGAACTGATGGGTTTCCTAACACAAGTGTGGATCTGCTTAGCCCAGGTACTGACCGAGACTGTTCAAGACTTTTTCAGATGTCCCCGCTCTGTGATCTTTTTTTTTTTTTTTTTAAGGTTTTACTTATTCATTTTTAGAGAGAGGGGAGGGGAAGGAGAAAGAGAGGGAGAGACACATCAATGTATGGTTGTCTCTCGCACGCCCCCTACTGGGGACCTGGCCCGCAACCCAGGCATGTGCCCTGACTGAGAATCGAACGGGTGACCCTTTGGTTCGCAGGCCAGCACTCAATCCACTGAGCCACACCAGCCATGGCTCTGTGATCTTTTTGAGGAAGCCAGAGGAGATGTGAAACCGCTTTTAAACTGTCAAGCTGGGCTCCTGTGGGAAGAGTTTCTCCCAATGAGTGAGCACCCTAGGTGCATAAAAGGGCACTTGGAGTTTGGGATGACCACACACTCAGGGTGCCCTTGTATGGGGCACTCCAACCTGGACTGCACCCTTTTCCAGAAGCTTGTCTGACTGTGCTAAAGGAGAGAGAAAGCTGTTCTTACCCTTCTCCTCCCCCGCAGGTGGCTCCCGGGGTCTGGTCCGTGGGCAGCTGTGGCGTCGGGACGGGGTCCTGGCTGTGTCCTGTGCCCAGGAGGGCGTGATCCGAGCGAAGCCCCGGGTCTCAGGGAGCAAGCTGTAGCCAGAGGTACCAGCTTGGCCTGGGGCTTCAAGGATCTCCCTTCTCTCCCCACCTCCCCGACTCCTGATGCAGGAGTCACAGTTGAGGGCTGGGCCTTCTGTCCTTCACATCCAATAAAGAGACTGATAACACTGGAGCTGCCAGCCTTTAATTCCCCTGGGCCAGAACTGCAGCGCGCCCTCCAGCCATCAACTCCAGGACTCCAGAGGCTGAGTCCCTGGCCCTTCAGCCAGGTTGCTTCACTGGCCTGGAGGCCCAAGGCAAAGGGAACCCTGACCCCGAGCTGTTCACAGGCTGAAGGGAGGGCATCAGACTTCCTGCCCCCATCTCAGGCATCCCCAGCCAGAGCTTTCCTGAGCTCAGCTCAATGGAAGAATCATGTGTCCTTGGTCTGCCACAAATTCTCTGTGGTACTTCCAGGGGTTCCCAGCACCCCTACAGCCTCCCAGCCACTGTTAGGTCCTCATCAGTCCCCTGCCCCTGTCATCCTGGGGCAGTGCCTCTCCCCAGGGTGGCCTGAAGTCTAGGCAAGGTTAGTCCAGTACCTCCTTGATAAGCAATTCTTTGAGACTTGGGGGTGGTGTGGGGGTCAGTCCCGCCTCCTGCAGGGCCTGGAGCCGTGCTTCTGATTGGCGTTTGTCCAGGCCCAGGCGCCAAGAGAGCCGGACATAGGCCTCCAGAAAGGGTGCCAATAAAGGGTGGGGACTCTCATCCCCCAGCAGCTGAAGGGCTCTCTCGCAGCACGCCCGGGCCTCCCCAGGATCTTCCAGTTCCTGGTGGCACACAGCCAGCCCAGCCAGGGTCAGCAGAGGGCGATCGGGGCCGGACGGGGTGTCCAGCTGGGCCTGCAGCTGCCAGGCATTGGCCCAGAGTGCCAGAGCCTCACGGTAGAGGCCCGTGCAGGTGAGGCTCTGCGCCCGCCGCAGCTCGGGCAACACGAAGAAGTCCTGCAGGTCTGGGGCCTGGCGCAGCTCGGGGACCACCTGCAGGTGGCTCAAAAACTGCTCGAAGGCCCGGCTGCGGCGGGCGATGGTCTCTGCAGTGAAGTTCCGGCGCAGGCGCTTACGGGGGAAGGCGATGGCAGCCATGGGGCCCCGGAAGTGCCGCTGCAGGTTTCGGTGCAGCCGCTCAAAGTCCGAGTAGCGGCGAGAGATCTGGGCTGGCTGGCGATCGGGTGGCCCTGGCCCCTTCACGGCGATGGTGTAGAGCTGCAGGGAGGGCAGGGGTCAGGGCAAGTGCAAGTTGTCCATGGGCCCCTTCCCTCCCCACACCCCACTTCCAGCGCTGTTCCCCCACCTCTTCCCTTCACCCCTAAGACTGGGCCCAGGAAGGTGGGGGCTGCTGGGGCAGCAGCCGGGGAGCCCAGCTCGTCTTACCTGAGGCTCGTCTGAAATGGCCGAGGCCCAGGCAGCACGGGGAGAGAAAGACAGAGATGAGCTTCAGTGCCTGGAGCCGCTGCCCTTCTGCCCCTTCCAGAAAGTCCTCCCTTCTCACGGGGGCGGCTAGCCCTTCTCACAGCCCCTGCACATACAGCCCCAGGCCAGTCTCCTGGGCCTCTGAGCCAGCCTGTCGGGGCTTTGTTCTACTCTCGCACAGAGCGCCCACATCCCTAGCCAGGTTATTCCAGTCCAGACCTGGAGGACAGGTCTTCCGACACCCCCGGAGCGATCAATGAAAAGTACCCCGGGCTCGGACTCCAGTTCTAACCCCGGGCCAGCTACTCCCGCCCTCCCGCCTTGTGTGACGTCAGGCAAGGCAGGCCCCCTCGAGTGAGCTTCCTTCTCCAGTGAATGAAGCCTTGGCCCAGGTCAGCGTTTACTCAGGTGTGAGATGGAGGGTACACAGGTTGGCCCTGAGATCTTTAAGAGGTACATGCTGGAGTAAATAACACTGAATCAGAGGAAGGAGGTGATTCCTTCCCTGCATCTCCCCCTCAAGTTCTCTCTGAATCTTTCTGACCGCAAATTGGAGAAGTTCTGGTTTTAAAAAAGCACTTCAACACTTCTCAGCTCCATTTTTAGAAATGATCCCGAAAACAAATCTCGGGTCAGGGCCTTCAGACAACAGCATCCAGGCGGGGCACAACGACACTTTTATTTTTGTGGGTATCTTCTCTTTATGGCAAGCAAGGCTTTCCACATACAGTAGCCCTACAAAGTTGTCTTTTAAACTTATGTAAGGGAAAAAAAAGTTTTATTTCAAGAAAAATGTTACACAGCAGCATTCCGATGGGACAGGAATTGTGAAGGTGATCCCGAATGACCAATGTTTGGCCCCCAAACACTGTGCAACCTCCCCGAGGCCCGAGAACCCAGACAGGGAGCAAATCTATAAGAACGCTGAGCCAGCAGCTGTAAAGGGGGGTTAGTGCACGTTAGATTTTTCTTCTTTTTCCTACGTAATAATGGAGGCCACAGAATCGTGGTGAACTCTATGTTTAGTGATATAGCCCACTGTAGACTGCGGTCTTCATGTATTCTCCCAAATAGCCCAAGTTGGTGCAGGTTATTAAAAAAAATGAACATTAGCTTTTAAAGGCAGGCTAACAGCAAACCTGGGGGTTGCCCAGGGATTTGCTCTGTGAAACCGCCAGTGTCGTAGCCACCCGTGGCCAGTCAGGTCTGTCTGCTCTATCCTTTTCTCGAAGAGTCACAGTGTACTTTAATATTACGGATTAAAAAGTCAAACAGTAAGAAACTTTATTTTATTCTTCCACGCTACGTTCCCAAAACACACTGACTACAAAATCTTTTTTTTTTTTTTTCCCTTTTAAAGGAACAGTTATTAACATTCCAGGAAACCTATCTTCTGCAGAACACACTTCAGGAAGAACTGGTCTAGAATGATGCCTTATGTTTATCTGGCTCTTATTTTGGGGGTTTTGGCACCAAACCATTTAATATCCATGATCCCGCCTGACCCTTGCCATGTCCTGAGGAGAGAGGTGATAGTGACCATGGCCCTGTGAACTGTGCGCCTACTCTGGGCCTCGTATGGCGCTGGGCACTTCACAGCCACTGTTTCACTTCATCACAACCGCACTGCAAGGAAGGTGTCCTCACTTGGACAGCTGCGGCCTCTAAGTCACACAGCCGGGAAAGGGCCCAGCTGGGATTCTAACCCAGGCTGACCTAACTCTAAAGCCTGTGCTCTAACCCCCCAGGAGAAGTTCAGTTGGGATTTAGGGTCCCCAGTGGATAAAGGAGGTGATTTGTTTCTCCAGACGCAGGCCAGGGCATATTTGGCCATCCTGCTCTATCTTGTCATTCTCCCCCCAGAGTCAAGCCCATACTTCCTTGTGTCCCAGCTACTCCTTGATAACTGATCCTCGGGGTCCCCTTCCTGTGCATGATGCCTGGCCAGGACTTTTGCCACTTAAGACTTGATTGTCAGTCAATCCCTGCTCAAAGTGAAGAAGTCACCCCACGGGTGTGGCCCCTGTTTACTAACAGCAACAGAGAGCAGTGGTGAGGCCCAGATGTGGGACAGGGCTCCAGGCCCCTGTGCTGCTGAGTCAGAAATGGAGGAGGGAGGTGACAGGCAGGGAGCTGCAGCCGCCAGGGCTAGCCAGGTCAGACTGGGTTTCAGGCCTGGCCAGGATCTGGCAGGACTCATTTTCCATGTCAGTTTCTCCTTCCCACAGAGAAGAAAACAGGGGCTCCCAGGCCCTCCCCCACAGTGCTCTTCACCCAACCCCCTAAACGAAGCCCTTAGGACAAGCTTATTCCATACATGACGGTTGCTCGAGAGTAGATTGGCCGGGGCTGTGAGGAGGCCACAACAGGCCCTAGATGCCAGACATTTTCAATCCAAAGCTAACACAACAATAGAGCCACTTTTTACTTTATTAGACATTTTCTGAAGCACTTCATCATGCCAGGCACAATGCTAAGGGCTTTCTGTGCACTGTCTGTTCTAATTCCTGTGACAATTCTCTGCATTATCCCCATTCCTCGGATGAGGAAGCGGATCATCGAGGTTATAGAACTCACCCACGGTGAAACACTTGGGACTTAAATCAAGTTTTTATCCAAAACCGAATTTTTTTTTAAACCACCAACCAATGCAACTTGAGTCTTCAAGCCTGATCCAGACAATATTCTTCCCTGTACCTTGCATCTTGCAACATTTTGCAAAACCCTGGCGGGGGAGGTGAGTGGGGACACACACCAGTTCTCTTATTTTCAAAGCTGGGATAGGAGGCAGGTCCATAATCCTTTCTTTACTCAGTCTCAGAGAAGCTGGCATTTGCCTGAGGACTTCCACCAGTTACAGCCTCTTTCTAGCCTCAGTTTTCCCATCTGTAAAATGGGGGCAGCCACTTATAACTGCGCAGCCAGCTCCCTTCCTCCCAAGAGAGGTGGAATCTGCCCTACTTTCTCCTAGCTAGATTTGTAGACTCACAGCCCAGGGGTTCCTGGACCCACACTCACCACGTACTTGGAGGGGGGTTCCTTGACCACATTGGCGCTGGTCACCTCGAAGAGTAGCCGCTGGGGTACCAGGGTGTTCCGGGACTTCTTCCAGAAGTCCTGCAGTTGCCGTGCCAGGAGCTGACCACCCCGCTGTCCCTCAGGTGAGGGGTTCCGTTCTGCAAGAGTAAGTGAGGAGTCACATCAGTAGGCCTGGGGCCAGAGTCGACCTCAACCATGTGCCATGACCTCACTCCTTCCAACAGCGGACACAGCTTTATCCCCGCTTGTCATAAATGGAAATTGAGGGCCAGAGAGGGGCCAGATGCCAAACACGGTGCTTGGCAGACAGTAGGCACTAAATAACTATCTCAACCCGCAAAACATCCCCTAGCACATTACCATTTGAATCCCAGACTATGTGCATTTAATAATGTCCCCAACGACCCTGAGAAGGGGGTGACGTCCCCATTTGACACAAGGGGAAACTTGGCTCAGAGAGGTGTTGTGACTTTAGATCTCACAGCCAAGAGGTGGGCTGGGACACTTAAAGAAGTGTCGGAATTTCGGAGTTCAGACAGGATCAACTCAGAACCCCCGATGCTTTCGGGAACGCCGCTGAGGTGGAGGCCTACTCGAGCCCCAGGGTTCCCGCCTCTGTCCGCCCGCACTCGCCTGCGTCCTCTCCCGACGCCCCGTCCCCAGCGGGCAGCGGGTCGGGGCTGGCCGCCTCGTCGTCCTCCTCGTCCTCCTCGTCCTCGTCCTCGGCGCTGTTGAAGCTAAGGGTGCCGCTGAGGCGGGAGGACAGGCCCTCGGCGTCGTCGTCCTCTAGCTCCGAGCTCTCCGGGAACTGCTCGCCCTCGGTGCCGGCCGCCGCCTCCCCGGGGCCGTCGCCGGCCAGGGCATGCCGCAGCCGGTGCAGGAGCCGCGAGGCCATGGCACCCTGGGGGGAGCGCGGGACGGAGGGTCCTGGGCCGGGCGCGAGTTAGACCCCGGGCCCCACCTCCGCGGAGGGGCGGGGCCCAGGCTGGTGGGAGGGGCCCCGCCGAGGACCTGCCCCTGCCCTTTGGGGTCCCACTAGCCCCTGGGCTCAGCTCGCTTCGTCCTCCCCTCACCCGCGCCTTTTGGGGCCGCGCAGTCCCCCGGAGGCAGCCGGGTCTCCCCCTACGTGTCTCTTGCCCCCTGGTGCGTCTCTACCTCCTGCGCCCCGCGGTGCACTCCGGGGCGCGCTGCTCCCCAGGGGGTGGGTCCGGGTGCCGCCTCCCGCGGATTACTGAAGCCGGCGGGGCTCCGCGGGGCTCCACCGGCCTCCGCCCGGCCCAGCTGCTGCGCGCTCCGCTGCGGCCGCTTCCTGGCGCTGCCCCGCCCCCGGCCCCGGCCCCGCCCGCTCCCCGGAGCCGCCCGGGAATCCCGGGCCCTTCGCTCCAGGAGACTTGGAATCCTGGGTAGGCCTGAGCGAGCCCCAGGCCTCTTGCTGGATCGTCCCCAAAACCTCGGGGCTCGCACCCTCCTCGAGCCCTCTTACCCCTCTCGGAGACCCAGGCTGGTCCCAATCAAGCCCCCAGTTTCCACCTTTTTAACTTTCCAAAGTCAGTATTTGACAGTGGGAAGCCCATCTCTCTGCTGAAAAAACTGGGGCCCAGAAAAGACGTGGTCTGGGTTGGAATCTGACCTTGCTGAGCTTAGGTTTGCTCTTATATAAAACAGGAACAATTAATACAAGTACTGTTTTGTAGTTCTTACAAGGGCGCTAGTCCAGCGCCTGGCACAGAGCAGGAATGACAGAAATGATCAGTGACATGATACCCTTTCTACAGCGTTCCTAGGCTTTTTACAATCTCATGTGAGCCACACACGCAGGGAGTAGGCAAAAGGGGAAACTGAGCCCCAGAGACTGAGTTGGTTGCCCAAAGTCACCCGGATTGCCAAGAGGTCTGAGTGTGGGGCGTCGCAACCCAGGTCTCCCGAGTTGTGTATCCTGTCCTTTTCCTGTAAAGCAGGCAGGGTGATCTCAGCAACTCCTCTGGAGGGTTGTTTTATCTTTTACCCGGAGGGCAGCGGCAGGTCAGGAAGAGTTTATTGTCGCTTCCCATCAGAAAGCCCAGGTATCAGTCCCTAACAGGGCAGGTATTGCTAGTTACACAATCGAACAAATGAAATCAGACTGTGGTCCCTACTCCTTTTGAATGGCACAGGAGAGAGGGGTCGGAGGAGATAGATTTGAATGAAAACAACACTCCCCACCCTCCCCAGGTACAGAAGGGGCAGGGCTCTCACTTTTCGAGGTTCCATCGTGTTGTACAGTCTGTTTTAGGTGCTTTACACGAGGTCATAGCTCACCTCACAGCATGCTGGGGGGGAGGTTGTCACTTCACATTCACGTTCCATTTTCAAGATGAAGAAATTAGGCAAATTGACGTCCCCAAAGTCCACAGCTAAGAAATAGGGGAGCTGGGATGGAAGGCCAAGGCTGGGTAATTTCAAACCTCTAAGTAGTTTTCACTCAGCTTACGAGCAAGGTGTGGGGACAAAAAAAGCACACTTCATTCATTCATTCATTCATTCACTCACTCAACACTCACTCACTCACTAAACACGGGCTGAATATTAACTTGTACTTTGGCATATGCCTAAGTCTGAGTACAAAGCAGGTGTTGATAAAACCATGGGTTGTCAGAGCAGGAGGGTCACTCAGGTGTCTGGACTCACGCCTTCACTTTCCAGATGAGTAGTCTGAGGCTCAAGGAGGGGAAGGGGCTTACTCTGGGCCATACAAATAGGTCCAGAACAAAAAGATCTTCTGATGTCCTGTATTCTCTACTACTCTTTTTTTTTTAAGATTTTCTTTATTTATTTTTAAAGAGAGGGGAAGGGAGGGAGAAAGAGAGGGAGAGAAACATCAATGTGTGGTTGCCTCTCACGGACTTCCAACTGGGGACCTGGCCCGCAACCCAGGCATGTGACCTGACTGGGAATCAAACTGGCCACCCCTTGGGTTCACAGCCTGCGCTCAATCCACTGAGCTACACCAGCCAGGCTACTCTTAAACTGTGTATGGGTATCTTCCTACAGCCTCTGAGAAGACGGTCACCAAATTTCTGCTTGCATACATTCAGTAACAGGAAGCTCATCACCTCCTGAGAGTGTTGTTCCCGTTATTGTTCAACTGTGATTCTTAGGAACTTCCTCCTTATACTGAACCAGAGACCATTCAGTCCAGTTATTCTTTTTTTTTCCCTTTTTTTAAAGAAAGGGAGAGAATCACCAATGTGTGTTTGACTCTCGTGTGCCCTGCACTGGGGACCTGGCCCACAACCCAGGCATGTGCCCCAACCAGGAACTGAACTGGCAATCCCTTGGTTTGCAGACTGGCACTCAATCCCCT
The DNA here is from genome assembly GCA_007922815.1 of Macrotus californicus. Lineage (NCBI taxonomy): Eukaryota > Metazoa > Chordata > Mammalia > Chiroptera > Phyllostomidae > Macrotus > Macrotus californicus. The sequence goes on along the minus strand of VMDR010001534.1, from coordinate 9,231 downwards.
GAGCCACATCGGCCAGGGCCAGTCAGTTATTCTTACAGAGAACATAGTATTTACTGAACACTCGCTAAGTGATGAGTGCTGGGTGCTGTGGAACTCAGAGCAGGGCGTGAGTATGCGGCACACTCAGTGCTACGACAGAGGAAACTACTGGAGACCACTTTGGACCCTCTTGGCCTGGGTGTAGGCAGGGCAGGAAGAGGTGTTACAGCTGAGAAAGATGATAGGGAAGTAGGCAGATGAAGAAAGGGAAGATGGGATTTCCTGGCAGAAACAACAACAACAAAACAGCATGTATAAAGGCCTGGAGGCTAGGAAGGCTGATGTTTGGAGCTGGATGAGTATTTTAGTCTGAACAGAGCAGAGCAGCATGCAAGGTGGAGAGGGAAGGTGAGTGAGCTTGGAGAGGTAAGTAGGCCCTTGCTGGGTTGCACTGACTTCGGACCTTGCCTATTTCCCTGAATAAATGAAAGAACAATTAATGAACAAATGATTGTTGACAGTTCCACACTCTCTGTTCCAAAGGGGTCAACTGATTCTAGTGTTTGCATGCAAAGTGGAATCCCCTAGGTGTGGTCGCCCCTTGGCCCTCTGCCTGGCTGGGGGAGGCCTTATTTAGCCTGGCCTGGCTCCGCTGAGCTTTCCTTGGGAATGGCTATATATAGGGGAAGAGGGCAGGCCAGTTGCCACTGTCCATCTGCCTTCCTTGATGTCCAGCCCCCTTTCACTGGCCTCAGGCTCTGCACTTGGTTGTCTCAGTGCTCTTTCTGCTTGACCGTGAGCATTGCCTACACCCAACTTCCAGCCTGGACCCTCCAGCAGGGCCCCCTTTGAACTTGCTCCACCCACCCCTTCACTCCCCTGATGGCCAACTGAGAACCTCCAGACTTCCTCACTGAGCTCCCTCAAGGGGCTGTCTACTCCATCACCTACTTAGAGAAACTTCTCTGGGTCCCCCTCCTGGCCCCAAAATCCTTTCCCTGGAGAAGGTAAACTTGAGAGAAGAATCCGAGTTCAATGTTGATTCCTCCTCCAAGTGCATACCCTGTTTCCTGGAGCCCTGTATGCATTTCTCCTTCTGGATGATTCCTGCAAGGACTGGCTGTCCCCTCTTCCCCTCAGTCAGGATTAATAACAATCACCAACATGACTATAGAGCTTTAGGACTTACAAAGCTCTCCAATAAAAAAAAAAGAGATAACAGCTGCCACATCATAGGACGAGAGGACAAGTACTGGAGGGGAGCACATGGTGAAAATGCTCAGCACAGTGTGTGGGACGTTGCAGAGGTTTAGTAACTGTGGCTGTCACTTTCCCCTCCTCCTGTCCACTGCCCCGACCATGGTTCAAAGACAGGGCATTCCATTTGCCAAGCAGCAGGCCTATGTAACTGGCACAAGCTAGGGGATTTATACTTGGGCTCCCATGTACCACGGTCTCTCTGTGAAGGACCATCCCCATCTCATGGATAAGGAAACTGAAGCTCAGAGCAGCATTGCCACCTGTCCAAGGTTACACATGGACCTTGGGTTTCGGACTTCAAGGCCTGTGCTCTCCTCATTCCACCATGTACCCTCACTTTTCTCTATTCTGATTGTCCTTACCCATCTTGGAGCTGGTTGCTTCTTGAGGGGAGGTCGCTAAGGCAATGGAGCAGGGCGGGTTCTCCTCACAAGAATCTAGGATGTCAAGGCCTGCCACCTGCTCTGAGTCTTCAATTTCTCAGCAAGGGCCCTTGGCTAAATTAGGTAATGGGCCAGGACTCTGGGAGGGAGGGGGGGTTCACTGACCCCAGGATCTGATTGGCCAGGGCATCCAGTCCTGGGGAGTAGGGAGGTGGGAGGAGAGAGTGCCCCTACAAATCTCAGGGGCTGGGGCAGGCCAGAACATCTTCGGGTAGTGGAGTGCAGAGGAGGTGGCCCGCAGCAGAGGAGTCCCTGTGACTAGCAACCATGGTAAGGACAAGAAGGGACTTCATCCCTTTGCTCGCTGGAGCACTTCTGGGCCTCTTTGGGGCCTGATCTGGGTGCTCTGTGGGGCAGTAACTTGGACGTCTGAAGATGGAACGTGATGGCACCTGCCACCCAGGAGAAAGCCTGGGAAGAAAGCCTTGGACTTCTCTTAGAAGGGCAGGGCTGGGATGTTCCAGGCATTGATCCTGAAGGTGTGCCGATCCCCTGCAGACCTTCTGAGGGTTCCAGCAATGGTGGTCAGAGAACTGTGAGGGGGAGGCTCTCAGCATGTGCCTACCTTAGCTTGGTAGAGATGGGGATCCTGAAGGCCAGAGGGAGTCACCAGCAAACCAGCTGGAAGCCTGGCCAGACCCTCCCAGGAACAGTGAGAGAAGAAAGGCTCCTCTGGAAGAGGGGAAGCCTGCAGGGCCTTGAGCCAGCTCAGGTGCAGGACTCCGAGAGCTCCAAGGGTGATGAGAAGGGGCAGAAGATGCCAGACCAGAGTTAGAGAGACCTCACCCTCCTAGACAGGGGCTTCTGATTTGGAACTCTCACCTTCCTCTGAGATGCCCCTCCTCACCGCACTTCAAGGAGTAACTAAACCCTGGAGGCCAGCTGTTGTTGCCCTTGCCAGACTAAAATTAGCCTGCCCTCCTGGCATGGGCAAGGAGGAGAGAAGGAGGGTGGGGGGCAAGGAGGAGGGCCAGCAGCCTGCCAGCTAAGGAACTCCTTGGACACCTCAGCCCTTCCTCACCACCAGCTGCAGCCCAAAGCCCCCTGCCCAGATGCCCTGGCTTAGATGTGACCAGAAATCGCCACAGAAATCTTTTTTTCACTCCCACAAGGCCCCCGTTATGTTCTGCCTGGCATGAGTGGCATTTACTCCAGTGACTGCATCCTCTCTACAAGTTCCTGGAGGGGAGGGATGACCTCTCTGACTCTGGGGGATGGGGGGAGGGTCCCAGCGCCTAGTCTATAGCCTGACACTAAGTAGGTGCCTCAATAACGTGGTGTCATGTTATTTATTTGAGAACATTTTTATCGAGCACCTATGAAAACACTAGGCACTGTTAGGAGCTGGGGAGAATGGGAAAATCATACTGGAATGGTGTCCACTTGACAAATTCCTTTCATGTCATTTTAGCTCTGAAAACCTGCAGAGTAGGGGGATGAGGAGACATTAAGTGATTTGCCTAAGTTCCTGGGGGGTTCCTGATTTGACCTCTGATTGACAAGTGAGGAGGCCTTGGGCACAATCTGTTTCCCCCCTAGCTCTCCAAATCTGGGGTTGGAGGCTGTCGGAGCAGGCAGAAGGGGTGGCCAGTTTGGAGGACCAAAGGGCACTTACAGAGGTGGGGGGAGAGGAGACCAAGGTTAAGGCAAGGTGGCACCCCTGGGCTGCCCCTGCTTCCCTCTGACTCTGTGTCTCCTGCAGACAGACCAGCAGGCGGAGGCCCGGTCCTACCTCAGCGAGGAGATGATCGCTGGTGAGTGGTAGAGCGCAGGTTGGCTGCTGGGTGGTGTGGGCTGGGGTGTTTGGTGCCTGGGCAGCATGGGAGAGTAGTCGGTGTGACAGCCCAGCCAGGCTCACCTCAGCTCTTTGCCTTCCTTCCCCTCGCAGAATTCAAGGCCGCCTTTGACATGTTTGACGCTGATGGTGGCGGGGACATCAGCGTCAAGGAGTTGGGCACGGTGATGAGGATGCTGGGCCAAACACCCACCAAAGAGGAACTGGACGCCATCATCGAGGAGGTGGACGAAGACGGTGAGCGGGGACCCACCCCTCCGAGGCAGGGCTCGGGGGTGGTGGGGAGAGGCGAGCACTCAGGCACCCGACACTCAGCCTCGCTCACCGCCTGCTCCCCGCAGGCAGCGGCACCATCGACTTCGAGGAGTTCTTGGTCATGATGGTGCGCCAGATGAAAGAGGACGCGAAGGGGAAGAGCGAGGAGGAGCTGGCCGAGTGTTTCCGCATCTTTGACAGGTGCGTTGGGGGCCTCGGAGCCGAGGCAGGACCGCAGAGTCCGAGCCTGGCCAGCAAGGCACAAAGGTCCTTGCGGCGAGGGTCCAGGAGGGGGCGTCAAGCGTGGCGAGCCCCCGCCCGCCCTGAGCCTGGCTGTCCCTCCGCCCCGAAGGAACGCAGACGGGTACATCGACGCGGAGGAGCTGGCTGAGATCTTCAGGTCCTCTGGGGAGCACGTGACAGAGGAGGAGATCGAATCCCTGATGAAAGACGGGGACAAGAACAACGACGGCCGCATCGACTTCGACGGTGAGGGCTGCGGGGAGCCGCCGACAGAGGCCTGTGCAGCGTGCGGGCGGGGCACCAGGGCAGCGGGTTCCCACCGGGCGCCCAGCCTTTGGGGCGGGGCTGCGCGCAGCCTGACCAGGTTCCTCCCGCGGGTGTGCAGGGGCCGTGCTTTCGTGCAATTTGCCGGTAAACGCGAAGGCACGCCCTCGGGGAGGCCAGATCCTGGGCAGGGCCTCACGGGTGGGTCCTCGACACTGCACCCCGGAGCAGGGCTGCGGGTCCCGAGGGGACCCCTGGCAGCCAGTTCCTCTTTTTCCCCCGCAGAGTTCCTGAAGATGATGGAGGGTGTGCAGTAAGAAGTTCGCCCCAGCCTCCACCGAGACCGCGCGGACCTCGGGCGTGGGGGCTCTGCCCCGCCCAGTGTCATTCCCCGCCCGGGAGGGAAGCGCGGCCCCTTCTGGGATGCCTTTCTAGAAGGAATAAACGCAAACGTTGCAAAGCGCTTGTCCTGAGTGAGGGGGGCATCTAGGAGCGGGTGTCGGAAGAGCTGTGCGGCCGTGCAGGGTGTCATCTGGGCTGGCGCCACCCGAGCGCCCTCCGGCTCCGAGAGGCGGCTCCAGCTGCGGGGTGGGGAAGGTCGCAGTAGCCGAGCGCAGGGCAGCGCTGGACGCGCTTGGCAAGTTCGCGCCGGGCCACCCGCAGCTGGCGAGGGGCGTGTGCCTCTCCGCGGACCGGCCGCGGTGGCGCCTGGGGCTGCAGGAGGGAGGCCGCAGGGGTTTCGATTTGAGCCAGAATGAGCGGGCGGCCCGCGGAGGCTGCGGGGGACCTGGGGTAAAGTGAAGGCGCCTTAGACGAGGCTGGGCCTGGGGGAGGGAGGTGAAGCTTTCTTTCCGCACCGTCCCTCCTTTCCGGAGCCTTTGTGTCTTGGGCGCAGGCTACCGGGTTGAGGATGAGGGAGTGGGTGCCCATCCATCCCAGGCAGCATTATTCCCCCTTGATCTTTTCCCCTTCCTCTGTTCTGAGCGGCTTATAGGTCTCCTGCTGGCTATGGTAGGGGAACACTCAGCCAGGAAGGAGGTTCTGACCTCGTCATGTCCACCCTGGATCCCCGCCTCTGCCTGGTTTCCCTGACTTCAGATCCCGCCAATGCCATCGGCATGATCTAGCTAAAATGAAATCTGACCTGGTCACTCCCCTTTTGAAAGTCTTTCAAGGCTCCCCGTTGCTTCTAGAGTCAAATCCAGTTTCCTTCCCCTCACCTCCTGGGCTCCATCCACACAGGTCAATCTACCATTCCTGCAGTGAACAGTGGGAATGCACCCTCAAGCCTTTGCACCTTTGCAAATGCTGTTCCCCCTCCTTGGAATGCCTTTCCTCCTCTGATAAGCCTGGCAAATTCTTAAACCGACTCAGATACCATCTCCAAGGTAGCAAGACCCACGTCAGAGGCCACGGTCTCCTCCCCCCAAACCTGCCGCCACTGGCTTTGGGCGGCTTCCATAGTTCTTTGTACCCAACCCAGTGGCAGCAGGCTGGGTCAAAGCTAATTAAGGTCAGGGCTGTAGTCGGGCTGAGTTTGAATCCTTGCTCCCGGTGACACATGAAACCACTCTGTGCTTCAGTTTCCTAATCTGTAAAATGTAAAATCTGATAATGGTGATGCTTACCTCACAGGGTTGTGCGTAGGAGTCAAGGTGTGGCAAGTGCTTAAAACAGAACCTGGCACATAATTTCAGCATTTCATATATGCTATTGTAAATATCATTATTATCATTCTGAAGCCCTGAACTCCAACTGTTATTCATTGCTGCAGCCCAATCCCTCCTCAACTCCCATTCACATTTCCCACTTTTTATTTCCATTCCGGATCAGTGCTGGCGGAGAGTAATCGTGCATTATCTCCTTTAGCCACACCACCCCAGAGGCACGGGATCCAATGATCTCTAATTTATAGGCGAGGAGACTAAGGCCTAGTGAGGTGCAGTGCACAGGCACACAGCTAATAGCCTAGATGATATCGCTCTGTGGCGCAAACAGGAACAAGGTCCTTACCTGTTGACAGGTCTACCTGGATGTCCTCCCCTAAATGGATAAGTTCCCCTACTCCTCCATCTTGCTTCCCGTGCGCCCTGTCTTTGGGACGGTACCCTGAGGCTTGGGGCCGAGGCCTGGAACCCTGGAGCCCACTTCCCACCTCTGATTTACTTGCTGTGCCCTGCTGCTTTTGTATCTGCTTATCATTTCATCCCTCCTCTCCATTCCATGCCCACTCAGTGTTACAACTCAGGCCACCGCCGTTGCCTGCTGGGCTGTTGAGACCGAAGTTCTCTCTGCCCTTTACTCTTCAGACAGATAGCAGCCAGAGGGATCTTTCTAAAACCAAATCTGATCAGGTCATGGCCCTGTTCAAGGCTTCAGTAGCCGCCAGTTGCCCTCAAAATAAAGCCCGAGCATTTTAATACAGCTTCACAAGCCCCTGGTGACCTGGCCTTATGCCTCTTCACCAGTCTTCATTCCTCCCCTCCTGCCCATCCCCCTGAACTTGCTTTCCAAGGACTGTGCTTTTTTATTCCAGCTGCATAGTCCAATCCTCCTTCAGAAAGCTCTCCTTGACCGTCCTAGCCCTTGTTAGGTGCCCCACCTCTCAGCTGTCAGAGCAACATATGGGTCTAGCACCCCACATTTATTGAGTGCTTACTACATGCCAATCTAAGGTCCTTCAGCTCCTATTTTATGAAGAGGTTAAGTCTAAATGCCCAAGTGCATACAAGGGACATGGGGGTTGAGCGGGGATTCTAACACAGTTCTTCTACGTGTCTGGTCTGAGCTCTTAATCATCACATGACACTCTCTCTATCCTATTGATATGTCTGTCTCCCTTTTGAACTTCAACCTCTTTGAGCACAGGACTGTGTCCCTTTCCCTGCTTTGTCCCCAAGCATAGGACCTTTACCTTGTAGGCACTCAATGACTGTAACACATGAATAGAAATAATAATAATCATACCTTTAAAAAAATCACAAGTAGAATTTCTTATTTGTCACCATTAACACTCTCAATCCTAAACAGCTTCTTGGCTCGTATCCATCAGCTGGATTCACCATGAAGCTCCGTGACTTTTTTCCAATTCAAACCTGGGCTTCTTCAGCATTTTGACTTTCTCTAACAAAGACATCACAGAGCAGATAAATAGATAGGCAAGCCTCTTCTATATCTTTTCCATTGGTCTCTGGAATCAGTTTATTGACTGCTTCTTTCAAGTCATTTTTCTGCACTCTCGGGTCATGATTTCCGTCATCTTCTTCTGGATTTGGCTGACCCACTGATGCTGAGCATAAGAGGCCTTCCTGTTCTGATTGTTGCACTTCTTAGTAAAACCCACACAGAACAGACAAAGCAAATAACCATCGGTAGTCTTGATGTCAACATGAGCTTCAATCACAGTCTCCCACTTTTTCGACCAGGGAACACATTTTGTCACAGGTGAGATCCACGCCACGGAAATTAGGCAGTTCTTTGTCCTGGTTGGTGTGGCTCAGTGGACTGAGCACCCGCCTGCAAAATGAAAGGTTGCCAATTTGATCCCCAGTCGGGGCACATGCCTGGGTTGCAGGCCAGGGCCCCAGTAGGGGGCATGCGAGAGGCAACCACACATTGATGTTTCTCTCCATCTCTTTCTCCCTCCTTTCCTCTCTAAAAAGAAAAATAAATTAAAAAATCTTAAAAAAAAATAAAAAAGAAATGCAGAATCTCAGTCCCTATCCCAGACCAACTAAATCAAAATTTACACTTTAGGATTTCCAGCCAAGATGGAGGCATAGGTAGACACACTGTGCCTCCTCGCACAACCAAAAGAAGGACAACAACAAATGTAAAAACAAAATCAACCAGAACTGACAGAAAATTGAACTGTATGGAAGTCCGACAACCAAGGAGTTAAAGAAGAAACATTCATCCAGACCCTTAGGAGGGGTGGAGACAGGCAGCCGGGTGGAGAGGACTTGAGGCAAGGCAGCAGCTGGTGGACTGGGGCAGGCGAGGTGGCGGCTGGCAGACCGGGTGGTCCCATACCCATGTGCAGATAGACTGGGAGGAACAATTGGGGAGAGAGACAAACCCCATAACCCAGAGTTCCTGCATGCAGAAATAAAGCCTCCAAGCCTCTGATTGAAAACACCTGTGGGGGTTGCGGCGGCGGCAGCAGCGGGAGATACTCCCAGAATCACAGGAGATCTCATTGGAGAGACCCAGGGGATTCTAGAATGTACACAAGCCCACCAACCCAGGAAACAGTACCAGAAGGGCCTAATTTGATTGTGGGTAGAGGGGGAAGTGACTGAAAACTGGCAGAGAACTGAGTAAACGGCACTGTTCCCTCTCAGACCCCTCCCCCACCTACAGCATCACAACAACGCAGCCATGTGGTTGCCCCCACCGGGTGAACACCTAAGGCTCCGCCCCTTACTTTGTAATAGGCATGCCGAGACAAAAACAATGGCCCAAATGAAAAAAAAAAACAGATCAAAGCTCCAGAAAAAATACAACTAAGTGACCAAGAGATAGCCAACCTATCAGATGCACAGTTCAAAACACTGGTAATCAGGATGCTCACAGAATTGGTTGAATATGGTCACACATTAGATGAATAAATGAAGGCTATGCTAAGTGAAATAAAGGAAAATGTACATGGAACCAACAGTGATGGGAAGAAAACCGGGACTCAAATCAATGGTGTGGACCAGAAGGAAGAAAGAAACATTCAAGCACAACACAATGAAGAAACAAGAATTCAAGAAAATGAGGAGAGGCTTAGGAACCTCCAGGACATCTTTAAACGTTCCAATATCTGAATCATAGGGGTGCCAGAAGGAGAAGAGGAAGAGAAAGAAATGGAAAACTTATTTGAACAAATAATGAAGGAGAACTTCCCCAATCTGGCAAAGGAAATAGACTTCCAGGGAGTCCAGGAAGCTCAGAGAGTCCCAAAGAAGTTGGACCCAAGGAGGAACACACCAAGGCACATCATAATTA
>VMDR010001533.1:0-122493 GCA_007922815.1 Macrotus californicus | reverse complement strand
TGGATAATTAGATACTTTAAAAAATTAAAATAAATTTTAAAAATAAAATTATAAAAAATAGGTAATCAGGTATTATATTAGATAATTCTAAATCATAGAATATTTATAATAACTCTTGTAATTTGATGAAATATTGACATTTGATTAAATTTTTGGCTAAAATATATCTCTTGAGGAGGGCTTTTTTAATTTTTAATTTTATGTTCCAATTAAAGTTTACATTCAGTGTTATTTTGTATCAGTCTCAGATGTACAACATGACAATGATATTTGCAGGACCCACCTGGAACCACGCATAGTTACTACAGTATTATTGACTATATTCCCTGTGCTGCACTTTACATTCCGTGACTGTTCTGTAACTACCAATTTGTACTTCTCAGCCTCTTCACCTTTTTCCCCCAGTCCCCAACCCCTTTTTCCCCTGGCAACCATCAGTCTATTCTCTATCTGTGAATCTGTTTCTATTTTTATTTGTTCATTTATTTTGTTCTTTAGATTCTACATGTAAGTGAAATCATAGGGTATTTGTCTTTCTCTGTCTTGACTTGTTTCACTGAGCATAATATCCTCTAGGACCATCCATGCTGTTGCAAATGGTAAGATTTCATTCTTTTTTATGACTGAATAATATGCCGTTGAATATAGGTGCCACAGCTTTTTTATCCACTTGTCTACTGATGGGCACTCATGTTGCTTCTGTATCTTGGCTATTGTAAACAATGCTGCAATGACTGTAGGGTGCAGATATTCTTTCAAAAATTTTTTTTTTAGTTTCTTCAGATATATACCCAGAAGTGGAATCACTGGGTCATGAGGCAGCTCCATTTTTAAGTTTTTGAGGACCCTCCATACTGTTTTCCACAGTGGCTGCACCTGTCTGCCTTCCCACCAACAGAGCATGAAGATTCCCTTTACGTCATTGCCAATATCTGTTTGTTGATTTATTGACTAGAGCCATTCTGACATGTATGAGGTGATATCTCTTTGTGGTTTTTAATTTGCATTTCTCCGATGATGAGTGACATTGAGCATCGTTTCATGTCTATTGGCCATCTGTATGTCCTCTTTGGAGAAGGATCTATTCAGGTCCTCTGCCAGTTTTTTAATTGGGTTGGTTGGTTTTTTGGTGTTGAGTTGTGTGAGTGCTTTATAAATTTTGCGTGTTAACTTCTTATCAAATGTATCATTGGTGAATATGTTCCTCCATTCATTAGGTTGTCTTTTTGTTTGACTCATGGTTTCCTCCACTGTGCAAAAGCTTTTTTGTTTGATGTAGTCCCATTTGTTTATTTTGTTTGTTTCCCTTGCTTCAAAAAGTTTTTTGCTATGAGAAATGTCAGAGATTTTGCTGCCTGTGTTTTTCTCTAGGAGTTTTATGGCTTCAAGTCTAACCTTTCAGTCTTTAATCCATTTTGACTTTATTCTTGTATATGGTATAAGAAGGTGGTCTATTTTCTCTTTTTTCCTCATTGATCTATATGTCTGTTTATATGCCAGTATAATGCTGTTTTGATTACTATTGGCCTCACAGTATAGTTCGATATCAGGTAGCGTGATGCCTCCAACTTGTTCTTTTTCAAGATTGCCGTACCTATTCAGGGTCTTTTATGGTTCCTTATCAGTTTTTAAATTTTTTGTTTTAATTCTGTGAAATATGCCATCAATAATTTGATAGACATTGCATCAAATCTAGATTGCTTTGGGTAGTGTGGACATTTTAATGGTGTTCTTCCTATTCGTGAGCATAGTGTATACTTCCTTTTATTTGTATCTTCTTCAATTTCTTTCTTTAGTATCTTAGAATTTTCCAAGTACAGTTCTTTTACCTTCTTGCTTGAATTTATTCCTAGGTATTTTATTTTCTTTGAGACAATTATAAGTGGGATTGTTTTCTTGGTTTCCCTTTCTGATACTTCATTATTAGTATATAAATCTGCAACCTGTTTCTGAACTTTCATTGTAGCTGCTTTACTGAATTCATTTATCAGTTCTAGTAGTTTTTGGTGGAATCTTTAGGGTTCTCTATATATACTATCATGTTGTCTGCACATAACAAGTTTTACTTCTTCCCTTCCGGTTTGGGTGCCTTTATTTCTTTTACTTGTCTCATTGCTGTGTCCAGGACTTCTAGTATTGTGTTGAGTAACAGCGGTGAAAGGGGACGTCCCTGTCTTGTTCCTGATCCTGAGGGAAATGCTCTGAGTTTGTCCCCATTGAACATGATGCTAACTGTGGGTTTGTCATATGTGGCCTTTATTATGTTTAAGTGTGTTCCCTCTACTTTCACTTGGCTGAGTTTTTATCATAACTGGGTGCTGGATTTTGTCAAGTGCTTTTTCTGCACCTATTGATAAGAGTATATGATTTTTATCCTTCACTTTGTTTATGTGGTGTGTAATGTTATTGATTTGCAGATATTGTACCATCCTTTAATCCCAGGAATAAATCCCACTGGATCTTGATTAATGATCACTTTAATGTAATGCTGAACTCAGTTTCCTAATATTTTGTTGAGAATTTTTGCATCGATGTTCCTCATGAATATTGGCCTGTACTTTTCTTTCTTTGTAGTGTCTTTATCTGGTTTTGGAATTAAGGTAATGCTGTCCTCATAGAAAGAGCTTGGGAGTCTTTCCTTCTCTTGAATTTTTTTAGAATGGTTTGAGTATAGGTGTTATTTCTTGAATGTTTGGTAAAATTCACCTGTGAAGCCATTCAGTCCAGGACTTTTTTATGTTGGGAGTTCAATTATTGCTTTGATTTATTAGTTACAATCAGTCTGTTCAGGTTTTCTGTCTCTTTTTGTTTTTGTTTTGGAAGATTATATTTTCCAGGAATTCATTTCGTTCACATTGTCCAATTTGTTGACTTACAGTTCTTCATAATATTTCCTTGTAATCTTTCTTATTTCTGTGATGTCAGTTGTACTTCTCTTTCACTTCCGATTTTATTTATTTTGGTCCTCTCAAAGAACCATCTCTTGGTTTCATTGATCTTTTGTGTTGTTTTTTAGGCCCTATTTTGTTTATTTCCACTCTGATCTTTATTATTTCCTTCCTTCTACTCACTTTGGGCTTTGATGTTCTTTTTCTAGTTCCTTTAGTTGTAAGTTTAGATTGTTTATTTGATACTTACCCGGCAGAGGACTTACCATGATCATGAAGGTGGTTTTCCCAAGGCAAGGCTTATCCATTGCACTCTGAATATGCTGACCCCTGTGATGTTTCCCCTAATGTGGGAAACTCGAGTGCATATTGTGTGGTAAAGGGGGACCGCGTTTGCACTCTCCCCTGGGAAATAAAAGATTATTTACTTAGAGATTTTTCTTATTTTTTGAGGTATGCCTCTAATGCTATGAATTTCCCTCTTAGTACTGCTTTTGCTGTGTGCTGTAGATTTTGTGTTATTGTGGTTTCATTTTCATTTGTCTCAAAGTATCTTAGTTTTCATAATATGTTTTATTGAATATGCTATTACAGTTGTCCCTTTGGCATTTTAATTATGATGTATCTTGGTATGGTCTTTGGGTCCAACTTGTTTGGGACTCTCTGTGCTTCTGGGACTTGTATGTCTATTTCCTTCACCAAATTAGGGAAGTTTTCCTTGATTATTCAAGTAAGTTTTCAATTTCTTGCTCTTCCTCTTCTCCTTCTGGCACCCCTATGATTTGGATATTGGTATGTTTGGAGATTGGTTTTTTTTTTTTTTTAATTCTTTTTTCTTCTTGCTGTTCTAGATGAATGCTTATTTCTTTGCTATGTTCCAAACTGTTGATTTGAATCCTGGCTTCCTACTCTCCACTGATGGTTCCCTGTAGATTTTTTATTTCACTTAGTGTAACCTTCATTTCTTTTATGTTGTTGCTGTTCTCAGTGAGTTCTTTGAGCATCCTGATCACCAGTGTTTTGAACTCTGCCTCTGATAGCTTGATTATCTCCATTTTGCTTAGTTCTTTTTCTGGGGTTTTGTTCTATTCTTTCATATGGGCCATATTTCTTTGTCTTCTCAATTTGGCAGCCTCCTTGTGTTTGTTTCTGTGTATTAGGTAGAGCTTTGACTCACTGTCTTAGTAGCATGACCTATGGTAGAAAAGCCACCTGTAAATTGTGTGGGGCAGAGCCTTAGGTGATTGCCAGGGCAGGGCAACCTGTTTCACTGCTTTGCGGCTCCATGTGGTGGGAGAGCTTAGAGAGGGGACAGTGCTGCTGCCTGGCTTCTGGAGGTTTGCTGGCACTTGCCCCGTGTCCAGGCACTTCACCCACTTCCTGTGTGTGACTGGAGCCCTTCCAGCTGTTGCCCTGGTGCTGAGTCCCAGAATGGGTGGGTTTCTATACATTCTAACTCCGCCCGGGCCCTTTAAGTGGAGTCTCTTGAAAATCCAGCAGCTTTCCCACTGCCCCAACTCCCACTGGTTTTTGTAGCCAGGAGTTATGGGGATTTATCTCCTTGGCACTGGAACCCTGGGCTACATGGTCTGGCCTGGAGCTGGAATTGCTGGCTCCCAAGGTATCCCTCCCAATTTTTATCCACCACACGTGAATATGGCACCACCCATTCTGACTCCTCTGTGTGCCACACTGGTATCTCTGGGCCTCTCCACCTATCTCTGCAACTCTTCCCCTCCTACTCATCTGGATGAATGTGGCTCCTTTAAATCCTTGGTTGTTGGACTTCCATACAGCTCAATTTTCTGACGGTCCTGGGTGTTACTTGTTTTGAGATCTAGTTGTAATTATTTCTTTTTTCTTTTTTTGTGTGGTTTTTTTTTTTTTTTTTTGTAATTCTTTCTGTGGTTGTGTGAGAGGCAAAGCGTGTCTACCTATACCTCCATCCTGACTAGAAGTCTCAAAGTATCTTTTGATTTCATCCTTGATCTCATTGTTGACCATGCATTGTTTAGTAACATGTTATTTAGCCTCTGTGTGTTTAAGTTTTTTTCTTATAGTCGATTTCGAGTTTCTTTTCTTTTTTTAAAGATCTTATTTATTTTTAGAGAGAGGGGCAGGGAGGGAGAAAGAGAGGGAGAGAAACATCAATGTGTGGTTGCCTCTCACACCCCCTACTGGGGACCTGGCCTGCAACCCAGGCATGTGCCCTGGCTGGGAATCCAATCAGTGACCCTTTGGTTTGCAGGCCAGCGCTCAATCCACTGAGCCACAGCAGCCAGAGTGATTGATTTTTAGTTTCATACCATTGTAGATGGGGAAGATACTTTATATTATTTCAATCTTATATTTTTTGAGACTTGTTTTGTGTCCTAACATGTGGTCTATCTTAGGAAGTGTTCCATGTGCCCTTGAAAAGAATGTTCTGCTGCTTTGAAGTGAAATGCTCTGAAAATTTCATCTGATCTGCTGTGTCATATTGAGTGTTGTGTCCTTGTTGATTTTATGTCTAGAAGACATAAATGTTTATCAGGGTTATATCCTTTTGTTGTCTTGACCCCTTTATCATTATGTAATGTCTGTTATGTCTCTGATAGTCTTTATTTTATAGTCTGTTTTGTCTGATGTAAGTATAGCTGTCCTAGTTTTTTTCATTTCCATTTGCATGAAATATAATTTTCCAGCTATTTACTTTTAGTCTATGCGTATCTTTAAATATGAAGTAAGTCTTTTGTAGACAGCATAGGTAAGGGTCTTATTTTCTTATCCTTTCACCCATTGTATGCCTTTTTTTTTTTTAAAGATTTTATTTATTTTAGAGAGGAGGGAAGGGAGGGAGAGAGGGATAGAAACAGCAATGTGAGAGAAAAACATCGATTGGTTGCCTCTTGCATGTGCCCTGACTGGGGACCAAACCTACAACCCAGGCAGTGCTCTGACGGGGAATTGAACCGGCAACCTTTCGCTTTGTGGAACGATGCCCAACCAACCTTTAAGCCACACCTGTCAGTTATGGCTTTTGATTGGAGCATTGAATCCATTTGCATTTAAAATAATTATTGATAGATATGTATTTATACCCATTATATTATTCATATTTTTTATCTTGGTCTTCTTTGTAAAGAAGTCCCATTAACATTTCTTCGTCTGGGAAGCTGTTTATCTGTCCTTCAATTCTAAATTATAGCTTTGCTGTGTAGAGTAATCTTGGACGTAGATCCTTGGTTTTCATCACTTTGAATATTTCATGCCAATCCTTTCTAGCCTGCAAAGTTTCTGTTGAGAAATCAGCTGACAGTCTCATGGGAGCTCCCTTATAGGTAAATAACTGCTTTTCTCTTGCTGCTTTTCAGATTCTCTTTGTAGACCTCCAGCCAATGTGGGGGACCCACTCCATAGAGCAGGACTTACTTCATTGTCGCTGGTGCCCACTGAGTCTTCCATCGAGTGTGTTGGTTGTGGAGGTGGTTGGGTGGTGGTGCTTCAGTGTGGTCTGAAGCTGTCCACTGGGTGCACTGGCTCTGAGACCTTCTGGGAGGTGCAGGCCAAGGTCAGCTACCACCTGTGTTCTGCCTGGGGTCACCAGTGGTAGCCTCAAAGCCATCTGCAGATGATACTACTTGTGCTGGACTTACAGGTGCCCAGGTGAGGCCAAGCTGTAAACCCTAGGTGGCCTGCTGCTAGTGCAGGGCCTGGGGTCACTTAGCAAGAGGTATAGGGCACACTGAGGCCAGATGCTGCTTGTTTGAGAGCTTTTAGGAAAATCTGAGGTTTGAGTCAACACAGACAAATCTAATGGAAAAACCACTGGAAACAGCTTAGGTGGGCCCAAAATTTGGGTGGGGTAGTATCTCGGAATCATCAGGGTAGAGCAAACAGTGTGAGCCAGGCTGATGGAGACTCAGATGTGGTGCCTGCCTGCCTGCTCTGTGTGGGATGGGCTCATCAAAGGAACAGTGGCCCTGGCAGCATTTCTGTCTGGGAGAAAGCTGTACCCCCAGCTCTGGTCTTGGTGCCATACAATTCAATTCCTCCCTGTGTGTTTCTAGTGACTTTCAAGCTGCTGCTTCAGTGCTGGAGCTCAGAGGGAGTGAGTCTGAGTAAGTCTGTGCATGGGCCCTTTAAGGGGAACTGCCTGGGACTCCAGAAAGTCTCTGTCTCCCTTAGCCTCAATGTGTGGTGATTTTTAAAAAATCTTCAGAGGACATGCTTATTAATTTTAGGGAGAGGGGAAGGGAGGCTGGGGGAGAAACATCAGTGCGAGAGAGAAACACCAATCCCCTGTCACGTGTGTACCAGGAGACTACCATTGGTTCTTTTCCTTTGTGTTTCTGTCTGTTGTTTTTGTTTGGTAGTATTCCATACTTGTTTCCTCTTTTTCTGCTCTGTGTGTCTAAGGTTTTTTTGGGTTTTTTGGTGTGGTTACCATTAGGTTTATGAAAAAGAAAGTTTCATATATAGAGAGTAGTCCTTTTTCTTTTGAATGCATCTGACTTCCATTCTCCTTTGCAAATTTTCCTTTTCTCCCACCCCTTTTATGTTTTGTTGTCACAACTTATGTCTGTCTATGCTGTAAATTTGTTGGCGATCTTACTTGTAGACTTGTGACCTTTTGTTCTTTGTTTCAGGTAGAATAACCCCTTGAGTACATCCTTCAATGGAGGTCTTTTGGTGGTAAATCTCCTCAGCTTCTGTATGTCTGGAAAAGTCCTCATTTCGCCTTCACATCTGAAAGATACTTCTGCTAGATATATTACTCTTGGCCGATCCTTTCTCTCTCAGTAGTTTGAGTTGTGTTTTCTTTCTAACCCTCACCCGAGGGTTTTTTTGTTTATTGATTTTGGAGCCAGAGGAAGGGAGAAAGAGGGAGAGAGAAACATTGATGCCTCCTGTGCGCGCCCTGCCTGGGAATCGAACCCGCAGCATGTGGGTGTACAGGTCAGCGCCCCAACCACCTGCGCCACCTGGCCAGGGCAGTAGTCTGAGTAGTTGTTTCCACCCTCTTCTGGCGGGCAGAGTTCCTGCTGAGAAGACAATAAGGGGCTTTCCTTTATAGGTCACTTTCTTCTGTTCCCTGCCTGCCTTGGGAGTTCTGTCATTCATTTCTGACAGTTTTAATACCGTGTGCCTTGGAGAAGGCCTCTTTGGATTGAGGTAGGTAGGTGTTCTGTTTGCTTTCTGGATTCTAGGATCTAGCTCTTTCCACAGGTTTGGAAAGTTCTCATCAACTATTTGTTTGAACATGCTCTTTTTTCCGTTCTCCTTCTCTTTTTACTGGTATGCCTGTTATTTTTATATTGTTTTTTTCTGGTGGAGTCAGATAGTTCTTGTAGAGTTCTTTGATTTTTTTTTTTTTTTATGTTCAAGTTTCTCTCTTTTTCCCTCTGTCATTTCTAGATGTTTATCTTTGATAATCACTGATCCTTTCCTCCATTTGGTTTGCTCTATTTCCTGTGTTGCTAGTTTAGTCTTGGTCTCTTTGACTGAGTTGTTCTTCTCCAGAATTTCTGTTTTGTTCTTTATTAGTTTCCATCTCTTTGAAGCACTCATGTTATTTGTTATTTTTTGAGCTTGTTAAATTGCCTGTCTGTATTTTCTCACATCTTATTGAGTATTTTCAGAGCTGCAGTCTTTTTTTTTCCTAAGATTTTGTTTATTTACCTTTAGAGAGAGGGCAAGAGACAAGAAAGGGAGAGAAACATTAGTGTGCCAGGGATACAATTATTTGTTGCCTCTCCCACGCCCCCAAGTGGGGACCTGGCCTGCACCCCAGGCATGTGCCCTGACTGGGAATCAAACTGGTGACCTTTCTGTTCACAGGCTGGCACTCAATCTACTGAGTCACACCAGCCAGGGCAAGAACTGCAGTCTTGAATTGTCTGTCATTTATGTCACCTATTTCCATGTCTTTTTTTTCTGAAGATTTTTCATTTTCTTTCCAAGCTGCCTCTGTACTGTGGTTATTCATGATATTTGTCTACCTTGGTTATTCATATTTGATGGATTCCTTCTCTGTCTAGGCATCAATGTGAGAGTGTCACATCTCTAGCAGATTAATATGAAGAGGTCTTTCCATTCTTTTCCAGTAGGTGGTACTGAATCACAAGGATTTTTTGTTTGTTTGTTTTATTTTGTTTTTGTTTTTAGCTCTGTGAAATCCCAGTGCTCTCCATCATAGCCAGATGCTGTGGTCAGTGTAGCTGCAATGCGTGGAGTTTGGAAGGGCTGGGAGAATCTGCCAGCTTCTTTGCTGTTTTGTTCCTCCTGCAACCGGACTCTAGGGTTGGTTAGAGAGTACATACACCCTTTGCTTAGGGGAAAATGTGATGCTGCAGTACATTCTCAGGTTTGCAGATAATATGTTCTGCAACCCAACACCAAGGGCAAAGGGAGTCAAGCTCTGGGAAGTTAAGGTGAGGTGACCAGGCTCTATGGCTTTGTTTCTCTGTCTGAATTGCTGACCTCCCAATAACCATGGCCACACTCCTGTGCTGTGTCCTATCCCAGGTCTGTCAGCTCAGCTGCAGCTCTTACTGCACACTGCTGCA
This sequence comes from Macrotus californicus, assembly GCA_007922815.1. Lineage (NCBI taxonomy): Eukaryota > Metazoa > Chordata > Mammalia > Chiroptera > Phyllostomidae > Macrotus > Macrotus californicus. The sequence goes on along the minus strand of VMDR010001533.1, from coordinate 113,057 downwards.
AGAGCGCCCACCAGGTCTCTTTGCCCCTCCCGGCTGAAGGGCGTGTCAGCTACAACCAGCTTTATGCCCTACTGTGAGCTCTCGGCTGCCAAGCTACATCCCTGGATCTTATCAGCTTCTCTTCCTTTTCTCTTCTTTTTGCTTCACTAGCCCACCTTGAGAAGTTTCAGTGCACAGGTCTCTCAGGTGCATTGGTACATTGAATAGGTACTCCTTGTTCAGTTATAGCTGTTCAGATTGTTGAAACTTCAAGGGGAGAGACCAAAGGAATCCCTCACGCTGCCCTTCTGATGTCACTCCCCCTCCCAATTTTTATCTTCCACACATGGGTGTGGGACCAGCCAGTTCATGTCTTTAGCCCTCCTCGTCTCCATGTGGCTTCCTTTCAAATCCCCTAGTTGTAAGACTTCCATTCGGCCAGATTTCAGGTGGTTCTGAATGATGGTTGTTCTATAGTTAGTTGTAATTTTCATGTGGTTGTTGGAGGAGGCAAGTACTATGTTTACCTATGTGATTTATTAAAAGGTAGACATGGAAAACATCTAAAATGACTTAATCGCAGGATTCTATGGTTATATTTTGTTGGCATTATTAAAAGAAACAATTAATTGGAATAATTTTTCAGTTCATTTATGCTAACTTGGCATTGCTACTGAAGAGCAATGACATTTTTGTAAGGTAAAAAGTCAGTCTAGACTAGTGTTACTGAAAGAATGGTTTGCAGACTGTTCAAGATAAGTATAAAAATTTAGAATAATGACTTAGAAATCTTGTTAACTATTTGACATTGTCACAACATCCAACTGCATTATTATTTATCTAGTAACTTCTGTTTTTATTGTATTGTATTATATTGTATTTTTTAAAAGATTTTATTCATATATTTTTAGAGAGGGGATGGGAGGGAGGAAGAGGGAGAGAAACATCAATGTGTGGATCCTTCTCGAGCGCCCCCCACTGGGGACCTGGCCCACAACCCAGACGTGTGCCATAACTGAGAATCGAGCTGGCGACCCTTTGGTTTTCAGTCTGGTGCTCAATCCACTGAACCACACCAGCCAGGGCCGTTTCTATTGTATTTTTAAAAAATATAAGTCGAAAATGGAGTAGAAATTTTTATACAACACACACCCCCCTCAAAACTGGCCCCTGAGATATCTGAGAAGCACTAATCTAGACATCCCTCAAATTCAAATGATCAGCTCTAAATGATCAGCAATAATCTTAACTTTGTTTTTCTTTAAGTATATTGTATTGATTCTGCTAATACAGTTGTCCCATTTTTTTCTCCTCTATATCTCCCTCCACCCTGCACCCCCTCCCTTCAGCATTCCCTCGCCCTAGTTCATGTCTGTTGGTTGTTCATTTAAGTTTCCTGGCTTCTCCACTTCTTATACTATTCTTAACCTCCACCTATCTATTTTGTACCTACCATTTATACTTCTTATTCCCTATACCTTTTCCTCCATTCTGCCTCTCCTGCCTTCCCACTGATAACCCTCCATGTGATCTCCACTTCTGTAATTCTGAAATAGGAAAAGCTGGTGTTCATACTGCCGGTCACCTACCAGACCCAATGAGCAGAGACAGGGATTAAATCTTTATGGGCGCTTTATTCAGATGGTCAGCGATCTGAAAAGACAGTGGGTTTGTACCCTAACAGACGGTCTTAAATTCCATTTTGAAATGGCTTTTTATAAGGAGAACAAAGTGTATGTAAGGGGTTTGGAAATCAGGGAAAAGTTAATTGGATTAAAAAAACCTGCAGCATTATCACCCTGGGTGGTGGTCATCTCACTCTGGAGTACAAGGGCTCAGACACCACCTTGATGGCTTGCAGTCCTCCTGAGGCACAAAGGTGGGGCTGCTTATGGTCTCCTGGAGTCATGGTAGGTCACACCTTCAGTTCCTGGAACAATAGCTTTTACATGCATTGATTACTAAGCTTATTAGCTATTACTTAAAATAAGTCCCCCATCAGTTCTGTTCCTGTTCTAGTTGTTTGCTTAGTTTTTGTTTTTGTTTTTGAGGTTCAGTTGTTGATAGTTGTGAGTTGTCATTTTATTGTTCATAGTTTTTGATCTTCTCCTTTAACATTTCATATAATAAGAGCTTAGTGTTGAACTTTTCCTTATCTGGGAAGCACATTATCTGCCCTTCCATTCTAAATGATAGCTTTGCTGGATAGAGTAATCTTGGATGTAGGTCCTTGCCTTTCATGGCTTGGAATACTTCTTGCCAGCCCCTTCTTGCCTGTAAGGTTTCTTTTGAGAAATCAGCTGACAGTCTTATAGGAAATCCTTTGTGGGTATCTCTCTCCTTTCCTTTTGATGCTTTTAATATTCTCTCCTTATCTTTAATCTTGGGTAATGTAATTATGATGTGCCCTGGTGTGTTCCTCCTTGGGTCCAACTTCTTTGGGACTCTCTGGACTTCCATGTCTAGTTCCTTGGCCAGATTGGGGAAGTTTTCCTTCATTATTTCTTCAAATAAGTTTTCAGTTTCTTGTTCTTCCTCTTCTCTTTCTGGAACCCCTATGATTCAGATATGGGAATGTTTAAAGTTGTCCCAAAGGTTCCTCAGCCTCTACTCATTTTTTCCAAATTCTTATTCATTCTGTTCCTGTTGGATATTTATCTCTTCCTTTTGTTCCAAATCATTGATTTGAGTCCCGGTTTCCTTCCCTTCACTGTTGGTTCCCTGTATACTTTTCTTTATTTCACTTAGCATAGCCTTCACTTCTTCCTTTATTTTGCAACCTTACTCAGTCATTTCTGTGAGCATCTTCATTACCAGTGTTTTGAACTCTGCATCTGATAGGTTGGCTATCTCTTCATCACTAAGTTCTTTTTCTGGAGTTTTGATCTGTTCTTTCATTTGGGCCATATTTCTTTGTCTTGGCTCACCTGTTATGTTGTAAAGGGCAGAGCCTTAGGTATTCACCAAGGCTGGGCAACCCACTTCATTGAGTTGTGGCACTGTATGTGGAGGAGGGGTCAGAGAGGGAACAATGCTGCTTGCTTGGCTCTCACCCCACTTTACATCACTTCCCTCGCTTCCCACAAGCAGATTGTGCCCTTTCAGGTGCTGATTCCCGGGTGAGTCAGCTTGTGTACGTTCTAGGATCCGTGGGTCTCTCCAACGAACTCTCTTGTGAGACTGAGAGTTTCTCCTGCTACCACAACCCCCCTAGATTTTTACAGCCAGAGGTTTTGAGGCTTTAATTCCCCACACTGGCACCCTGGGTTGTGTGGTCTGTCTCACTCCCCAGTTATTCTTCCTGGTTTATCTGCACGTGAATGTGGGACCACCCACTCAGTTAGCTACTGCCTTGCCTGCCCCAGTCAGCCAGCCATTGCCGCCTTGTTGCAAGTCCTCTCTGCCCTGACTTCCCGTCCCCGCCCCTCCTACCAGTCTGGATGAATGCTTCTTCTTTAATTCCTTGGTTGTCAGACTTCCATACAGTTTGATTTTCTGGCAATTCTGGTTTTTTGTTTTTAAATTGGTTGTTATCCTTCTTTTGGTTGTATAAGGAAGTAAAACATGTCTACATACACCTCCGTCTTAGTCGGAAGTCCTCTCCCTCATAATCTTAACTTTGTACATGGGTAACAAGGTGCATATTAAACTATTTTACTATTTTTTAAAAAATAAGATAGTCAGGAGGAGTAACAGATGGTTTTCTCACTATTTTCATTTGCACAAAGATGTCTCCAGTCAGTTATTTTTATACGGGATAATTATACTCTAGCTAACGAAATGTTTGTTCTTAGAAATATCCAGTATTTTTAGTTAAAAGGGTAATATTGTTTTTAGTTTGGCTTTTTAGAGGTTACCAAAAGGACGTGTTTAACTTTTGGATCTATTACTCCAGCCATGTTGTCCCTTTATTGTGTTTTCTGAAGTGATCTCCTTTAGCACTCTGGAATAACCATAGGACAGCCAGCCGTTACTGGCTGTTCCGTTCTGCACTAGAGCTATTCACAAAGTTGTTAAAGTGAAATTAATGTTAGGACTGGATCTTACACTGATAACAGAGTTACAACTTTTCTTGAAATGCTCTCACATATTGGAAAACATCATTAATATGGGTAAGCAGAAAACAACCATTTACTGAGTTACTGCAGAATTAAACTATAAAATACTAACTGTTTTTATCAGAGATATAAATGGAGCATTTCATTTATTCAACCTTTTTCTACCAGACCCTGGCTAGGGGCTGGGATATAGTAAATTGCAATGTTTTCTGCATTTGCAGAGCTTACTATATTGGGGAAGACAGATGTTAAGCAATTAATTGTAACAAAAAAGGAAGAGGGAAAGTATTGAGTCGTGTGGGTATACATATGAGAAGGACTTATTTCAGGCTAGACAATTAGGAAAAGGTAGGAATGAGAGAAAACACATGTAGTAAATAAACAGAAAATGTTAGCGTACTTGGTAGTAAAAAAACTAATTAGAATACTGAAATGCCATTTTTATATGAAATTAGGAAGTTTTAAAATTAAGTATTTTCTGTGAATTAATATTTGGGAATTACTACTAGCATTTTAAATGTGCATAACTTTTAAAAAGCAATTTTTAACTTTTTAACATAGTCCTACTAGGAATTTTTCTTAAGGGGATAATGCAAATTGTGAATATCCAAAAATAGGTGAATAGTTAATTGATGTAAGATCTACACATGGAACATTGGTCTATTTAAAAATAATAGTGAAGAGTAAGCAGCAGCATGGAAAAACAAGTGATACACTAATTGGAATATAAATAATTTTATTATTAAAACTTTATAAAGTTATAAAAAATGATCTGATCTTGTATAAAATGAAAGAAAGCACATCACACTGTTGATGGTGTGGAATTTTAGTGACTTCCACCTGCATTCCCCCCACCCTTTCTTGCTGCTAGAATCCTTCACGTTGTATCTGGTCTTACAAGGTCCCTTCTAAAATGCAGATTTGACTATGTCTTTGTTGTCGTCGTTGCTGCTGCTTATAGCTCTCCCACCTCATCACACATACATTGGCTGTCAGGGAAATTCAAAATGTATTACCTTAACATTCAAGACCTGTCACACCTTTTTTCCCAAATTCCTATCTTCCTAGACCCCACTATTCTCTTTGTCTAGAATGCCCTTCCTTTCCCATTTTCTATCTCATGTAAGTCTATTCCTCCTTCAGGGCCACACGTAAATATCATACTTTCTCGATGTCTTTCCTCCCCATCCCTTTTTCTCACAAATTAATCTCTTATTTTTGTTTCTTAGGTCCTCTCTGTATAGTCCTTACAACATTGTATTATAATAGATATATTTTTTCAACGCAGAAACTACGGATAGTGTATCTCCAGTGATTGTTTGCCACATGATAGAGAGTAAGTAAGTAGAAATTGGTTAACTGTCAGTGGTTTTAATTTGTTACAGGGGCATTTATGTAATGAGCCTTTGGATATGTACAGTTATTTACACAACCAAGGGATTGGCATTTCACTTGCTCAGTTCTATATTTCCTGGGCTGAAGAATATGAAGGCAGGGAAAACTTTAAGAAAGCAGATGTGATATTCCAGGAAGGGATTCAACAGAAGGCCGAACCACTGGAAAGGCTGCGGTCCCAGCACCGGTAAGCTGCTTCTCTGGAGCTCATTTAAACTCTTCAAGACTAGTGGCTATGAACGGTCTCGTTTACATCTACTAAAGTGCTCTCCATGAACTGGCAGGTTTATTCAGTTACTACTCAGTTTTTTAAAAGGCATATTTAACTTTTTAACTTAACATACAGTAAATTCATTCTCAGGTGTACAGTTTACAGGTTTTCGCAAATGAAAAGGGACACGTGACCATTACGATGATCATGATGGAGCCTGGTTCCGTCACCCCACAGAGTTCTAGAATGCTGTCCCTCTGTGGTCAGTGCCTACTCTCACTCCCACCCTCTGGCATCAACTGATCTGTTCTCTAGCCCCATAGTCTGCCTTTTCCATAATGTTGTGGACGGAATGATACAACCTGTAGCCTTTTGAGTCTGGCTGCTTTCATTTAGCTTAATGCATTTGAGGTGTAAGTGTTCTTTATGTATTCTGGTACAGGTCTTTTGTCAAATAAGTGATTTGTAAATTTCTTTTCTCAGTTTAAGTCTGGTCTATTCATTTTCTTAACAATATCTTTTATGGAATAAAAGTTTTTAATCTGAAGAAGTCTAACATCAAGTATTTCTTAAGGATGATTTTGGTATATCTGAGAATTTTGTCTCAGCAAAGGTCACAAAGATTCTCTCCATTGTTCTCATCTTGAAGGTTTGTCATTTCACTTTGTACATTTAGATCTGTGATCCATTTTGGGTTAATTGTTGCCAGAGCATTTGGGCCAAGGCTCTTTTTTGTAGATGAGCTTCTGTTTGCTACTACGCCGCTTGTTGAAAAGACTTTCTCCATTGAATTGCCTTTGCACGTTTGTCAGAAATCAACTTCAGTTTGATCTTTTTTTTTGTGTAGGTTTATCTCTTTTATTCTGTTTTGTTCTGTTGATCTGTGTGTTCATTGGTGTATACTACATTATCTAGGTTATTGTAGCTTTATACTTTATAGTAAGTCTGGAAATCAGGTAATATGAGTTCTCTAACTTTGTTCTTTTTATCTCTTCTAATTCCTTTGACTGTAATGTCTTGATTTTTCTCTGGGTTTATTTAAGATTTTTTTCTTAACATTGGTTTTTAGCAGTTTGATTGTGATGTGTCTAGATGTGATTAACTTTGCATTTAATCCATTTGGAATTTAATGGGCTTTTTGAATTTGTAAATGTATACCTTTCACAAAATTTGAAAAGTTTTCAGCCATGATTTTAAGATATTTTTCTGCATCTATTTCTCTTTCTTCTTCTGGGACTTCAGTTACACACATATTGGATCTTCTGATACTGTTCTACAGGTCCCTGAACCTCAGTTCCTGTTTTAAAAAATGTTAAACCTTTTTTCTGTTCTTCAGAATGGTAGTTGTTATTGATTTGTCTTCAGGTTTGTTTACTCTTTCATCAGCCCCCTTCATTTTGATATTGAATCCACCCAGTACATGTTTTATTTTAGATACTGTGTTTTTCAGGTCTAAAGTTCCATTCAATTCTTTTTATATATTCTGTGTCTCTGCTAAGAACTTTTATCTCCCTCTTCATTTCAAATGTTTCTACCTTTGTCTCATGGAGCATAGTTATAATAGCTGCTTTAAAATCTCTGAAAACTTTCATACCTGGGTCATCTTGATCTTGGTATCTCTTGGTTATCTTTTCCTTCGAGAATTAGTCACATTCTTCTGGTTCTTTGTGTGTCAGTAATTTGGGATTATATCCAGGGCACACACACTGATAGTGTATTGCTACACTCTAGGTCCTGTTGCTTGACGTTCTGTGGAGAATGTTGACGATGTGGTTTCAGCAGGTAACCGACGTTCATATGTTACAAGTTCTTTCTCATTGTACGTGGGTAGTGCTTTGTGTCAGTGCAGTTTTCAAGGCCTTTGGGTTTGTCCTGTGTGTGTTGCTCAGGGGATATTCTGGGACTTGGGCAGTGGTTGATATTATAGCTCAGTTCTCATGGCCTGTTTTGTGCTGCCTCGGTTCTGCCTCATGGGCGCATAGCCGAGGAGTGAGTGAGTCCAGGGTTTGTGCCAGTTCAGGTACAGAATTAGGAGGTCCTCTTCTCCAGCTCACCCTCGCCCATATTTGTCCCATACCCACTGGCCCTCAGAGTCCCCCTTTCCCAGCCCTTTAGCCAAAAAGATGAGATTTCTCTAGGAGTTTTAGCTTTCCACACCACCATTGGAACAATCCAAAACCACGAGAGAGCCCTGGCTGGTGTGGCTCAGTTGGTTGGAGCATCATCCAGTAACTGAAACGTTGCAGGTTCAATTCCTGGTCAGGGCACATACCTAGGATGAGGGTTTGATCCCCAGTCCTGGTGCGTTTGGGAGGCAACAAATTGATGCTTCTCTCTCTCTAAAACCAATGAAAAAAATGTCCTTGGGTTGGGGATCAAAAACAAACAAAAAAAAAAAACCCACAAAAAACCACAAGAAAAAATAGAATAAAGGAAAAAAATAGAAGGGGAAAAAAAGAGGAAACAACCCTGTGTGGGTTGTTTCTTCAAGTTTGACTCGTCTCCACAGTCCACTTGCTTTTGTTTACTTTTCAGAGTCGCGTTTTTGTGTTATCTCTAGAGATTTTAACTCTAACCAGTGAGGGGTGCTACCGTGGGCTTACTTGTGTTGGCCAGCACTGGCAGTTTATTTTTTGTTGCTGTTTGTTTGCTTTTACCCTTTCGTTAATACTTCACACTTTGGCAGCAGCACAAGTTTAGTCTTCAAACTTCTGCCAGCTTTGCTAAAGTGAAACGTTGTGCTGGATGCAACTTTATTTCACATGATTCCAGAAAAAGGGTGAGTTGGGGGGCACTCTACGGAGAGAGAAAGAGACACATAAAGACAGTGATCAAATAATGTGGCAAGAAGTTAGCAACTGATAAATCTACACGAAGGGTATTTGGGTGCTTATTTACTTTTATCAACTATATTATAAGTTTAAAAAGTTTTATAATAAAACTCTGACATTAATAAATTCTGTAATCTTAGTCACATTGATCTTATCCTCAAACCAGCCTGATGGTGATCTTCAGAGTACTTTTAATTGGTCACACTTAGACATTTAATGGGGGAAGAAGCTTAAGCATTCTAGCCAAAACCTGTCATCCCAAGGTGGCTTCTTTCTTTATGCCTGAGAAAGTAAACACTTTATTTGGGCTATTTCTGTTTATTTCTTCCCTCATCCTACCCTTCTCTCTTGTTTTAACAAATGAGAAATGTGAATCTGGTGAGTAGTGTTTATCTCACCAAAAGTTAATGGCTCATTCTTTTCCTTTAGACAATTCCAAGCTCGAGTGACTCGGCACACTCTGTTGGCACTTGAGAAAGAGGAAGAGGAGGAAGTTTTTGGATCCTCTGTACCACAACGAAGTACACTGGCGGAACTTAAAAGCAAAGGAAAAAAGGCAGCAAGAGCGCCCATCAACCGTACAGGGGGTGCTCTCAAGGGTAAGTTTGTTAAATGTTATGGAAATCTCTTAGTCTCAAGTGGTAGGCAAATGAGGTAAAGCGACAATGTGTATGTGGACATCATCCGGGCTTTCTGAGTACTAGGCAGCAAAGAGAAGGAGGGCCGAGGTCACAGTGCACACACAACAAAACGTGCCAGCAGTTTTGTGCTTAATTAAGAAAAACCTAATATGGGAAGCATGAAGAGTTTCTGTTTAAGTGTTGTTAGTTGCAAACAGGTATGTATTGTCAAAGTGAAGCTTGCACCTACCCAAACCTCAGAGATTGTATTAACGTAGTCTTCAGTCTTTGGGGCTAGAAATTGGTCTATCTTTGTATGCCTAAAGTTGAACAGTAAGCCATTTCTATTTCACTATTTTTTAGGGAAATTTTAGGTGCACAACAACATGGAGCAAAAGGTACAGAGAGCAATAAGCTTTTATTAACAAAATTTATAGCATTAGGCATGTAAATAAGAATATTTTTAAAAAATCTCTTATCCCTTCCTTGGCATCAACTTACCAATATTTAGAATGTTTCTTGGAGATCCTAGAATTAGAGTATAAGGGAGTATATGGTCCTAAAGAACATTTCACTCAGTTAACGATGAAGCCTGATTGTAATAATCAGCCTACAACAGAGGACAACCCTAATAAATGGGCTAATTTTAGTTTGTCTTCTCTAGATTCGATACATCTCAGCTGATTTCCATTGACAGGAAATTTTGAACTGAAAAATGAAGATTTAGGTTAGGTTAGTCTCTGCTAGAACTAGACATTGTTAGAATGACGACTGAAGGAAGATGCAATATTTGGGTTTTTTTATATCTGTGAGTAAAAGATTGTAGACAAGGGGAAGGGAGAGTGTAAGTAACAACACACAATGGATTAAAAAGTTAACCAGTTATTTAAAAAAAAATCTCTTTGATGCCATGGTAGTAGAAGTTACATTCTCTGGCATCTAAGTTGGATAATTAAAGATTTTACATGGTTTTAATGCTTTTCTCCTAGTTCCAAACCAGAACAGAGGACTCCAAAATCCATTTCCTCAACCAGCACAAAGCAATTCTAGAATTAGTGTTTTTGATGAAAATGCTGATGAGGTTTCTACAGCAGAGCTGTCTAAGCCTACAGTCCAGCCGTGGACAGCACCCCCTGTGCCCAGGGCCAAAGAAAACGAGCTGCAAGCAGGCCCTTGGAACGCAGGCAGGCCTTTGGAACACAGGGTAAGGACTCAGATCCAGTGTAATTTGACAGTGTAGCAAAAACTTCAGATTTAGGGGAAGAGGAATATTTTTAGCACCTTTTTAAAAAAAATTCCTCTTGAATAATTAGGCATGGTCTGCATATGTGTGTCCGAATGTAAAACTATGGTGATTTTGGTTTTCTCCTCATCACCAGCATCGTGGCAGTGCAGCTGCCGTGACAGCCGTGCCCTCTCTGCTTCCCAGTTTTACGCCGTATGTGGAAGAGCCTGCACAACAGCCTGTTATGTGAGTTTGATTTCCCGATTTTCTGAGCTGGGAATTAGCAAGTGTGGGTAGAGGCACTTATCCTAGTTCCCAAAGGCATTTTCGTCTTTGGGGGTATGAAAGTAACCAGACGAAGTTTTGTGTTTCCTTTATGCCTGTGTTCCTTTGAGTATGTTTGGGCTAAAAGACTGGTAATATTCTAATTGAGGAATAAACTTAATCAGTTTATATTTACATTTCTGTAAGTCAAAGTTAATCACTGTGTTTTAAGTGAGATGTTCTGTCTTTGTTACTGACAGGCTTTAGAAATTATGATAGTTTTTTCTCTGATCCTGCCCCTCCAGATGTCTTTGCTTTTTCTTCCTAGTCCTGAGTGTTTCTGTTTATAAGGGAATGACGGTGACGACTAGGTAATCAGGCAGTCTGAGAGTTAGTCTAGTGCATGACGTGGGGCTCTAACACAGATCGTTCTGTGTCCCAGTGCGGGCCTCCTCATTACTCACCTACAACCCTGCACTACATGCTAGGGAGTATGGCAAGGTGAAAGTAGGTAAGATTTAAAGCAAAACTTCTGTCTGATGAGAAACACAAGGGAGGTTATTCTTAAGAAAATCATTTCAGCTCTTAGAAAGGATTACCTGAAGAAATTGATAGTGCACACTTGTGGATGTTTAATTTTCTTAATGTTTCAAATCACTTTGTAGACACAATAATGTGAGAATAAATATGGTATAGAAAAGGTTCAACTTTATTTTTATTTCTACTCTTTTCTATGGCTGTCTTATTTGACCTCTCTGTAACATTTCTCTTTAGTTTGTGTTTTTCTTACTGTGTCCCAGGGACTTTCCATAGATTAAGAAAACCAGCTGAGATCTGTAGTAGGAGTCGCAAATATTTTCCCCTAAGTTTGTCCCTTACCTTTTGATGTCACACAGCAGCCATTATAGTGGGTTGGCCAAAAAGTCCATGTGATTTTTTCCGTAAAATAAAAGACGCATTTTTCATGTTTACCAATAACTTTATTGATTTGGATGCTTTGAGTATGTTGGCTGTCTTCTGTGTGGTATAACGTTTGTTGTTCTCAATGAATGTCTCGATTTGATCGCTGTCAACTTCTCCTGGTCTACCTGACTGTGGAGCTTTGTGTAGTGAAGAATCTCCAGCACGAAACTTCGCAAACCACTTTTGACACATTCGATCAGTCACAGCACCTTCTCCACACACTGCACAAATCTTTTTTTGTGTTTCAGTTGCATTTTTACCTTTCTTAAAATAATTAAGCACAGTATTCCAGGGCCCAGATGCCCTTGGGTGAAACAAAATCAAGGGCTGAAGCAGCATTGTATCTCACAGAGAAAAATGAAGGGGGAGACCTATAAGGGAGCACCGCACGCAGCGTGTTCACAGGGACCAGATGGCCCCCACAAGGGTGAGAGAATGGGGGGGCAGAAGACATATTCAGGGCGAGTCCTAGCAAAGCAGGGGAAGATGAGAGGAAAAGAAAAGCTCCTCCCAAAAGAACACTGGTCCCTAAATACAGGTCCTTTGCAGACCCCTGTAAGAAAGGCCCTTCCTTGCACACACAGGTATCACATTGCTCTCCTTTGGAGGCACAATCAGAAGGGTCTGGCCGCACAGGCCTCAGTCCATCACACGCAGCTCTCCCAGCCCCTCTCTGACCTGCCCTTAGAGCGGGGCCGAACGCGGACCCACTGGGCCCCTCCCGAATAATTTCTATAGAGAGAAAAATAAAAAACACACACACCTAGAAATTAGAACCTTAATCATACAAAAAGTCCAAATAGTCTAATTTTTGCCTTCCGACAAGGTTTCCTGTCCAGTTCAGATATTTCATTTTTTAAAAATAAACATACCCACTCACCCTCCCCCAAAAGCTACTTTATACAGCCCATCCAACACCCCCCCCCACCAGGCATTGCTCCTTTGACACAGGTAAACTTAAAACTTTGCTGCAACCTCACAGCCTCTAAGGGGCTGCTCATTACAACCACTCCGACTCAGTCTGCAGAGGAGGGGATAGCAGAGAGCAGGGAGGCCTGCCAAGGGCCCTGCCCCTTCACAAGGAAAAGCCAAGTCAAGAACAGAGTTTTCTTCCCCTGCTCCGCTATCAGACTGGGGCCCTGGGCCAGGGCTCTGCTGGGCTCACGAGGTCTCATGACATCAAGATTCTAGTGTGTACCAGCCGGTCTTCTCCTGGGCTAGGTCCAGCTCTCGCAGGCAGATGTGCACCCTGGTCAAGGAGAATATTCCCCGCATCCTTGCTCACTCTACACTAAGCTGTTAGCTTCACTGCTGCACGTCTCCCTTGAGGATCCCATCATATGCATTTTATTGTAGGTGGGATTGTTTCCCGGACCACTTTAGTTTTCTTCTTGGTGGTGGTCTGAAGGTCAGGAAGTAGATAAATCTTCACATCGGGGTCCGGGTCATTCCCATCCTGGAGCAGTTGCATGGCCCTAATATGCATCACCATGATGAAGAGTTTGTTATTTTTGTAGGAGGTGGACAGCTTTACCTCCCCTCCCACCTTCCCAGTGTGGCCAGGCAGGTGCTTGCAGCCTTTTCACCCCAGGGCAGGGGAAGAGGAAGGTATATACCCAGTCACACTTGCTACCTCCAGAGTAGCATGGTTCAAGTGCCTCTTTGTGATTTCTCTGTCATTTTTGCTGGGGTTGCTGCAGCCTAACTAATCTCCCCATCTGCACTTTTACCCAGCCCATGCATTCTTCATGCTGTCACAGTGCAATGCCAGTCTGATCATGTGTCTTCCTGATCACAGTCCCTGGCTAGCTCCCCATAACCTATGGGATGAAACCCAAACTCCTTGACATAAATTATAAGACGATTGATGATTTGGCCTCTGCTGATACCTTCAGTTTTCTTACACTGTACTGTTTGGAGGTGCCTGAACTTGTCTAGAGTAGCCACTCTTTGGACATTTGGGTTGTTTCTTTCTACTTTTTGTCTATTATGGATAATGCTTCTGTGTGTATATGCTTTTGTGTAGACGTGTGTTCTCGTTTCTTTTCGGTGAACGAGCACAGCTGGAAGGGAGCTGCAGAGTTGTGCAGTAACTCCGTGTTTCACACTCTGAGGAACTGTTCAACTGTTTTCCACAGAGGCTGCCCCATTTTCTATTTCTACAGTGCCTCAGTGAGGGCTCCAATTTCTCCATACCTAACCAACACTTCTTATCGTGTTTTTGTTTTGTTTTGTTATTGCCAGTAGGGTTTTTGATTTGCATTTTCCTAATGACTAGTGGTGTTGAGCATCTTTTGATGGGCTTATTGGCCATTTGTATATCTTATATGGAGAAATATCTAATCAAATCCTTTGTCTATTTTTCTTTTTTATTCTTCTTAGCAATATGACTTTTTTTTCTTTTTATCCTCACCAGAGGATATATTTATTGACTTTAGAGAGATGAGAAAGAGGATGAGAGAGAGGGAGAGAAATATCAGTGTGAGATAGAAACATCCATCAGTTAGTTGCCTGTCGTGTGTGTCCCGACTGGGGACTGAACCTGCAACCCAGGCATGTGCCTTGATTGGAAATCAAACCTGCATCCTTTCAGTTTATAGGACGACCTCTCCTGCCGACTGAGCCATACCAGCCAGGGCCAAATCTGTTGTCTAGTTTTCAGTTGGATTATTTGTCTTATTGTTGAGTTGTAAGAGTTCATATATTCTGACGAGATTGGCACATTCAGGGTGGTATGGCCGTAGACTGAGTTCATATATTCTGGATAAAAGTCCCTTCTTTTGTTTCTTGTGCTTTTGGTGTTGTATCTAAGAAGGCTTTGCCTAACCCAAAGTCATGGAGATTTGCTTCTATCTTTTCTTCCAAGAGTTTTATAGTTTCAGCTCTTACATGTCTGAGGTACATTTTTAGCTAATATTTGTATGTGATATAAGGAAGGAGTCCAACCTCATTCTTCTGCATGTAGATACTAGTTCCAACACTGTTTGTTGAAAACACTTTTGTCCCATTGAATAGTCTTGGTATCTTGTTGAAAATCAGTTGTCCACAATATATGGGTTTATTTTTGGACACTTAATTCTATGCCATTGATGTATATGTCTATCCTTATGCCTGCCAATACCAAGCAGTCTCGATTACTGTAGATTTATGGTAGTCTGAAATCTAGAAGTGCGAGTCCAACTTTGTTCTTTCTAAAGATTGTTTTAACCATGTAGTGCCCTTGAAATTCCATATGAACTTTAGCATCAGCTTGTCAATGTCTGCAAAATAGCCAGCTGGGATTCTGATACAGATTGTGTTGAATCTGTAGATCAATTTAATGAATATTGCTGTCTTATCAATATTAAATCTTCTTTTTTTCTTTTAAGATTATATTTATTCATTTTTAGAGAGAGGAGAAGAGAAGGAGAGAGAGGGAGAGAAACATCAATGTGTGGTTGCCTCTCATGCACCCCATACTGGGGACCTGGCCCACAGTCCAGGCATGTGCCCTGACTGGGAATCAAACTTGTGACCCTTTGGTTTACAGCCTGCGCTCAATCCACTGAGCTACATCAGCCAGGGCCAATATCAAATCTTCTGATCCATGAACATGAGTTGTCTTTCCATCTAGTTATATTTTCTTTTTCTAATTAAATTTTTTTAATATATTGATTTTAAAAAGAGAGGAAGCGAGATAGAGAAACATCTATTTTGTTCTATTTATGTCATTGATTTTTTTTTTTTAATGTATGCTAGGCACTATGCTGCCTGTTTTTTATTTTTTTAAGACTTTATTTATTTACTTTTAGAGAGAGGGGAAGGGAGCGAGAAAGGGAGAGAGACATCAGTGTGTGAGAGGTACATCAATTGGTTGCCTCTCACACTCCCTCAGCTGAGAACCTGGCCCACAACCCAGGCATGTGCCCTGAATGGAAATCGAACCGGTGACCTTTCAGTTCGCACGCTGGCACCCAATCCACTGAGCCACGCCAGCCATGGCTCATTGGTTGATTCTTGTCCGTGTCCTAACCAGGAGTCAACCTACAGTATTGGCAAATAGGGATGATGTTCTAATCAACTGAGCTACCTGGCCAGGGCCTAGTTACGTCTTCTCTCATTTCTTTCAACAGTGTTTTATAGATTTCAGGACACAAGTTTTGCTCTCTTTTTAAAAATCAGTAGCCTTTATTTTTTAGAGCAGTTTTAGGTTTACAGAAAAGTTGCTCAGAAAGTACAGAGAGTTCCCATATATTCCCTCCGCCCCTCATTCTGTTGTCCCTTTTGTTTTTTTAAACTCACGATTTTATTTTGCTATCCAGTAGAGCATTTTGAAGATTCTATAGAAAGGAAGAGAAACATGGAGGTATGAGAGATACATCAACGAGCTGCCCTTGCACGCCCCCATCTGGGGACCTGGCCTGCCCTGACATGTGCCCTGACTGGGGATTGAAGCAGTGACCTTTTTGTTCGCAGGCCGGCGCTCAGTCTACCAAGCCACACCAGCCAGGGCAATTGTCCCTATTATTTGTTATGAATTAACAATCCCATATTGATGTTATTATTAATTAAAGTTCATAGTTTACATTAGGGTTCACTCTAATATGATTCACATTTCTGTGGGTTTTGACAAATGAATGTCATGCATCCCTTATTACAGTATCATACAGAATATTTTCATTGACCTAAAAATTCCCTTTACCTTATTTATTTATCCATCCTTCTACTGAATCCCTAGCAACCACTAATCTTTATACTGTCTTTATAATTTTGCCTTTTAAAAAAATTATTCTGAAGTATTTTATTCTTTTTGATGCTGTTAATAAATAGAATTGTTTCCTTAATGTCATTTTCAGATTGTTCATTGAAGGTATATGAAATACTATTGATTTTTATATGTTACTCATTTGATGAACTTATTTATTACTTCTTAGAGTTTTCAAGTGGATTCTTAGGATTTTCTATATATAAGATTAAGTCATTTGCAAATAGAGATCACTTTACTTTTTTCCTTTCCCAGCTGGATGCCTTTTATTTATTTTTCTTGCCTCATTGCCTTGGCTAGAACTTCCAGTACAATGTGTAGCAAGAATGGACATTCTTATATTGTTCCTGATCTTAACTGGGGAAGCATCCCATCTTTTATCATTAAATATGATGTCCGTGTAGGTTTTTCATAGATGTTCTTTATCAGGTGAAGCAAGTTGAGAAAGCCTTTTAAGCATGTAGATGCTTGGACCCTACCATTGAAGGCTCTGATTCAGTGGACCTGGGGTAAGGACCAAGTATCTTTAGTTGTAAGAAGGTTTATAAAAAGATAAAAGGTATATAAGTCATTCTGATCATAGGCAAGATGCATCTAACACCTGCCCTGTCCTGATTGAGGTTCTTTATGCTTCATTCTTTTCCACCTATATTATCACTCATTCTTCTTCAGCTGAGAACCTTGAACGTCATACCATCAGTTCCCTAAATGCTGTATTCCTAACTCTGATTCTTTTGGGTGCTAAAACCTGGGAAATGGGCTGTACTGCATATGGGTTTAAGAATTGTATTATCATATTTTTCTCCGGTTAGGAATATAAGTTATTTGATGACCCTAACTTCTGGTTAATTTCCTCCCTCATCATAACAGAATAGTACTTAGAACATAATTGTCACTGACTCATATCAATTATTTTTAGGCTCTTTTCTCAACCTTATTTGTCTTTGTTTTTTAAATCAATCATATATAGTCTCGCTGCTAACATTGTCCCTGTGTGTTATCAAAACATGTAAAAAACAATTCACTTGGCCTGTGTGGTGAATAATAATGATTTTGCTTCTTTTAGGACACCATGCAAAATTGAACCCAGTATAAACCATATTCTAAGCACAAGAAAGCCCGGAAAGGAAGAAGGTGATCTCCTGCAAAGAGTTCAAAGCCATCAGCAAGGTTCTGAGGAGAGGGGAGAGAAGATGATGTACTGCAAGGAGAAGATTTACGCAGGAGTGGGGGAGTTCTCCTTTGAAGAGATTCGGGCTGAGGTTTTCCGGAAGAAGTTGAAAGAGAAAAGGGAAGGTATAAGTGTTGATCTAGTTCAAATTTGTCCAAATAACTTAGTGGTAGGTTGAGTTAATATATGAAGGCTGAGGAAAATTGCCCCATTGTTTGTATGTTCATGTGATGTTTGTACGGTTTCTACTGTTTCTTTCCCTCTGTTTAAGCTGAATTCCCCTCGCTGTTCTCCAGGAGACCCCTGGGTGGAAAAACTAAGCAACTAAGCCTGTGTTCAAGAAGGAGAAGCAGCTCTGAACTGTGGGGACCACTCACACTCGCTCATGCGATAGGCAGGCAGCTGTGATCCCTGATGTGTGTACATGCACATGCCATGCCTCCCCATTAAGTGCTTTTCTCATATTGCCTGAAGTATTTCACTTGACTTTTGATACTCTGCCTGGAATTTCTCCCAGGGCTTATTTAGGTTAACATACCCAGTCACACTATAGTCACTTAGATGATACTTATTTGTATTTTTTTTTAAGACATTATCTTTCTAAATTAAGGAAAGTTTCACTGTAAATTGAGAAATTTAGAATTTTGGGAAAATGGGAAGCAGTTCTGTTCTGGAGCCTGGAGTACTTGGGGCAAGAGGTAGTAGAGAATGGGCTGAAAACTATTGAAGTATAGTATTTGGAGCTTAAGGCATTAGAAAATGGGGGACAGTACAGAAAAGGAGGTGGGGCAGGGTCCAAAAATGAGTTTAATCCATTTAGATATTTTGACTAGAATCTATACCAAGAAAGAAGAAAGGAATATTTTTACACATATATCCAGAATAACTTACTAACATAATTCAGCTCACTTAACAGGATATGGCATACAGTCTGTCCAGAAGGTATCCAGGTATATAATATGAAAAACAGAGACATTTACTAAAGAAGATACAAGAAACATTGTACATAGCACAATGACACCTCCGTCCCCTTCAAAGTAGACACCTTGGGACCTCACACAGTTCTTCCAATTGCCATCAGATGCCCTGTCGTATTTTCCTGAATCTCATCAACGCTCTGAAATATTTTCCCTTTCAAAGGTGATATTAGTTTTGGGAAAAGTCAGAAGTTGCAAGGCGCCAAATCTGGGCTGTAGCGGGGCTGAGTCACATTGGTGATTTGATGTTTCACCAAAAAACTCTACATGAGATGTGATGCAGAAGTGGGCACGTTGTGGTGATGAAGCTGCCATTCACCAGTTGCCCATAGCTGCAGCCTTCTGAATCATCTGAATAGTTTCCTCAGAGGAAAGTTCAACATAAAATTTGATATAGATTTGTTGTTCTACCCGTTCAGTCATTTTGAATGCAACAGCTATACAATACACATGCTCACTCAACAGTGTCTACTGCCCCAAGTGACTAATACAGTGAAGTCGTCATTGTTCATGCATGCTCATTCCGGTCCACTCTCCTTGGCTGCCAAGTTACATCAGTGTTGCACTAACTGTTCTCGTTATATTAACAATGGCTGGACTTTTTCCTGACAGACCTCATACGTAAGACAAGCTAGGAAACTTAACCGTTACTTGTAATTTACTTAAGAAAAATCATTTCTGAGTTCCAGGTGACAAGTTAGTAGCAGGCTTCTATAAAGCAGACTGTTATTAGTAAGTTTGGCATTACCTTCATTCATTATATCAACTAGTGCCTTCCAAGATTGACAAAGGTGCTCTAGGCTCAAATAACATATTGAAAAATGGAACCTATGTATCTAGGTAGGAGAGGAGGAATGGTTAGGAAGCAAGGAAATAGTTGAGCAAGGCTTTTAAAAAATAGGAACTACCCAGGGCCCTGGCCGGGTGCTCAGTAGGTTCGAGTATCATCCCCATATGCCAAGGTTGCAGGTTCAACCTCCAGTCAAGGCCCAGATAAGAATCAACTAATGAATGCATAAATAAGTGGAACAACATGTCGATGTCTCTCTCTCTGTCTCTATCTGTCTCTCTCTCCCTCCCTGTCCCTTTGTCTGTCATTCTCTAAATTCAGTAAATAAAAAATAAAAATAAAAATGGGAACCACCATAACAAAGAAGTAGGCTAGGAGGGTAGCCCAATACAAGCTGGGAAAGGAACTAGGTGCTTAGATAAAAAACTAGTGTTCCCTTCCACCTGAGTGTCCACTGATAGATGAATGGATAAAAAAAATGAAATATTATTCAGCCACACAAAAGGGTGAAATCTTGCCATTTGCAATAACATGGATGGACCTTGAGGGCATTATGCTAAGTGAAATAAGACAGAAAGACAATTTCTGTGTGATCCCATGTGTGGAAT
Organism: Macrotus californicus; assembly: GCA_007922815.1. NCBI lineage: Eukaryota > Metazoa > Chordata > Mammalia > Chiroptera > Phyllostomidae > Macrotus > Macrotus californicus. Next base: position 93,221 of record VMDR010001533.1, on the reverse strand, counting down.
CTTAAATCCAGCAAACTTAGATACAGAGAACAGTTTGGTTGTCAGAAGTAGGGGATGGAGGAAGGTAGGCAGAATGAGTGAAAGGAGTCAGAAGATACAAACTTCCAGTTCTACAGTAAGTCGTGGGGCTGTAATGAACAGCATGGCAACTATAGTTAGTAATGCTGTGTTGTGTATTTGAAAGTTGCTAATCTTAAAAGTTCTTATCACAAGAAAAGAAATTTTTTGCAACTGTATATGGTGACAGATGGTACCTAGACTTATTGTGGCGATCATTTTGCAATATATACCAATATAGAATAATTATGTTGCATACCTGAAACTAACATTGTACGTCAATTATACTTCAAATTTTTAAATAAATAAAAGAAAACAACATTAAAAAAAGAAAACTACTGTTTTCTTAAGGGAAAGATCTAGCTTACATCATGTATATAGTTGTAAAATGATAGTACATTTTATTCTCAGCAAGCCAAAGAAGGACCTGTGTTAGGGTTAGATGGAATTTGAATAGATAAAAAGACCTCTTCTCTGAATCTAGTTCATGAATATGTAATTTCCCTGCTGTGTATAGTTTACATTCTAATAAATCCTCATGCCTATAATAAAGTGGTTTCTGGTCAGTGTTAAAAGCTGGCATCAAAGACCATTGCTGATTGCGCGCCGTCAGGTAGGAATACCAGGAGCAAGGGAGCCATGGGCAGGGCCTGGGGAGAAACGAGGTGGTGGTTCTTTCTCTCCACTGCTGCTTCCAAACCATCTTCTCCTCCTTCAAAACTCCTACTTTCTTTCACATTTATGCTTTCTTTTTTTGTGCCTCCTGAGCCTCCTTAGTGTTCTCCCCTCAGACTTTTTGGTCACTCGCCATTATTCATTAATTGACTGCGCACTTAGCTCTGTATCTTCCTTTCCACCCCTACACCTTCCTGGGCTACGGCTTCTCAGTTTTGTGGCCACCAGACCTCCTGTGATCTCTTCCTCAGCCCTACTCACTGCCTCCTCCCATGGTCTTACTGTTGACCTTACCACCCAGGAACTCTTCTGAAGTTTCTTCTCTTTGACTACTACCTTCTCTTCTAGCTTACTTGCTTTAGGACTCCGCTCCTGGAATTCTTTAGCCTTGTTGAGATCACTAATCCAACCTTACCAATTTTATTTTTTACTGTTTATTATCATCCTTATGTGCTGATTTCCTTTCTTACCAGCTCGGAGTCAGTGATTCATCATTATGATCACTCCCTTGTAAATACTCTTTACCTGTTTAACCCTCTATCTCTATATTGTATTCGCCTGGCAAAACCTCAACCCTGGTTAAATTAACCTGTTTGCTCACAATTTGTGTCTGCATCCAAGTAGTTTAAAAGTAGCTGGAGAAAAATGCAACTGTGTGTACCAGTCTCGCTTTAAATGCATGACCACAGATCTGAAACTGGTATTCACCAGTGCTTAGCAGTCTCACTGCGGTTTCCTGGTAGGTGAATTTCTGCTAAACAACTAATTTAATACTTTTCATATTTTCAAATCTTCTGTATTGCTGGTCCTCCTTAGCTGTGATCTTGCTTCACACTTCACTGGGAAGGTGGAGGGAGTATAATGGTAACTCCATTTCTTCTATCACATCCACCATATCCTATAATTCGTATCCATGCACCTTAACATTCTTTCTGTGAAAATGAACATTTTTCTGTTCCTATCAAAGGAGTAGCTCTTTTTTCCTTCCCTTCCAGTGTTTTTCTCTAAATTATTCTCACCATTAAAACAAAGATACTTTTAACGTCTCCAGTTCTTTTAATTTTTTTTAATGTCCTCCATTATCCTCATTCTTCTCCAGCTACTACTACCCATTTTTCTCCCTTCACAGCAAAATTTCTTGGGAATTGTAATCATCTTCACTGCCCATTATTTTCTCAAGCACCCCTCTGTTCCAGTGAAACAGTCTGACCATGGCCACCAGAAAAGTCCTTTTGGCCAAATCTGTTGGCTCTTTCTGCCCTGATCTTGGCTTCATTGGGCAGTTGATGAAAACTTCTTTGTGAAACCCTTCTCTTGGCTTCTTTGTCAATGTATATTACTTCTCAGTTTCTTTTATTGCTGTTCTCGTTTAGGACCTCTTCCTGAGGCCCAGGATAAAGTTCTGGAATATTCTAATTACCTTTTCTTTCTACAGCTATCTCTAGGTAATGTGAACTAAGTACTGTTTATAAACTATAGACTCCCAAACTTATCTACCCACCCCTGTCATTTGACCTGAACTCCAGACTCATATCTATTGGTGATGCTATAGAAAGTTTAAACTCAACATAGCCAAAACTGAATTATTGATTTCTGTCACAAACCACACCCCAGCACACACAGGTACGAGCAGTTCCTCATTTCAATAAAAGGTATCACTATGCACCCTGGTTATTTAAGCCAAAAAAATCCAAAAGTCATTTTCGATCACTATTTTCTTACTATGTTCTACAACTAGTGAATAAGCCCATCAGCTTTACCACCCCGAAATTCTCCAAATCTTTTCACTTACCCCATTCCCATTACTACCTTGATCCAGACCACAGTCTTCCATCTAGACTACTGCATCCGGCCTTTTAGCGCTCTTCCGTCCCGCAGGCTGTTTTGCTCACAGCACAGGATCTTCTAAAAAATCAGATCATGTTACTTCTTTACTTAAAATTCTCCAGTGTTTTTCATTGTCTCAGAATGTAATATAAACTCTTTACCCCCACATGACTTGGCTTCTGCCTACCTCTCTAACCTCACCTTTTACTTTTCTCCCTCTCGCTGTGCTTCATTGCACCATGCAGGCCTTCCCCGGGACACACTGTGATCCTTGAACGCAGTGATCTTGTTCCTGAGTTAGGGCCTTTGTGCCAGTCCACCCCTTGACCAATTATCTTTCACTGGATCCATATGGGACTAGCCCCTAGTCATTCAGTTAATAGCTTTATAATGTCTCTTTCTTAGAATGATCTTCTCTTATCACTGGTCTTAAATAGCTCCTGACCTCCATCTCCCAACCCAGTCACACATTCTCATATCACCTATTTTACTTTATTTTTAACATTGATTTTTCTTGTCACATCAACATGTGTGTGTGTGTCTGCTTCCCCCAAACTGAATGTTAACATCACATGACCAGGGACTTTGTATTACACACCACTGAAACTTAAAAGATCAGAGTTGTGCTGGGCATGTGGTGTACATACTCTGTTTTTTATTGACTGAAGAAATAAGACACCTCAGTTCAAGAATTCTGTACCACTTACATCATTCTGATCTTTAATATGAACATATATGTCGAGGGCAGGAACCCCAAAGACAGTCTCTGACGGAATAAATCACTATAAGAAGTAAGGGCCTCAGCCAACCTTGTTGTTTCTAGTTGAGCTGCTGACCAGTGCAGAGAAGAGAGCAGAGATGCAGAAGCAAATTGAAGAGATGGAGAAGAAGCTCAAAGAAATTCAAACTACTCAGCAAGAAAGAACGGGTGATCAGGTTATTTCTCCTTTTTATAATACATAAAACTAAAGCTTATGGAAACCAATTTAACAAGTGTAAAAGCATAGAAAGTAAAAGTCCCCTCATCCACCATCTGGAGTTTTCTGTAGTTTCTTAACTGTTAATTAATAGCAAAATTGAGCAAGAAAGCAATTTAACAGGTGACTTCAAGTGGAATTTATGGTATGTGATATAATTTATTGACTTCTTAGTTACATTCTAAACCATTGTTTTGTTACCTCTGACTTTAGCTCTTTTCTGTAGTCATTTTCCACTAAAATGGGGTTAACTAAAGAAGTTCAGTGTGTGGTGGGCACTGCTCAGTTGGTTACAACAGTACCCGATTATACTAGGAACATAAATTATTGGGAAGAACTTTTGGGCAACAGACATTTTATCTTGTTAGCAGGGATCCAGGGGGAAAGTATGAAAAAGCTAATTTTGGAACTAAAGATTGAAAATAGGTAACATTTTCAAGATAGGGGGGATAAATTGATTTTGCTTATTTAATACACATAGCAAGAAGAAAAGACGCCTACAAAGGAGACAGCTGACCTGCGGATTGCTTCTGAGTCTCAGGAAATACCAGGAATGACTCTGTCCAATTCTGTTTGTCCAATAAATTCTTGTGCCAGGTAGGACCACATTAATGGAAAGGATGATGTTTATGGGAAGGCATTTAGAACCAACCTTTGACTCTCGAGTGGCTTGACGTCTCCTTGACTTCTGTAGTGTTAAGACATGATTTTTGCAAGTCTCTGTCACAATGTAAACTTTGATGTTGATGAGGCAGGCTATGGTACTGACTTTTTTCTGTTAAAAAAAAAATACACGTTTTTTAATAGAAGCAATCAAATATAAATAATTGTTTAACAGGCAAAACCAGCCCTGGGTGGGATGGCTCAGTGGGTTGAGTGCCGACCTGGGAACTAAAGGGTTGCCGGTTCAATTCCCAGTCAGGGCACATGCCTGGGTTGTGGGCCAGGTCCCCAGTAGGGGGCGCATGAGAGGCAGCCACACGTTGATGTTTCTCTCCTTTCTCCATTCCCCCTCTCTAAAAGTAAATAAATAAAATAAATCAATAAATAAAATAAATGAAGGCAAAACCATTCGTGTCTGCCACCAGGAGACGAGTGCTACCAACATAGTATGTCTCTTCTTACGTGTCCTATTTTTGTTTTGTTGTATGAAAATGAGAGCCTGCCAGTTTGTAATCTACTTGAAACTACTTATACTGTTAATGTAACTTAACCTCAACGATCAAACATGCTTCTACAGCAACTTTAATGACTAAAGGTTCCATCTTACTAAAGAATTTGGATTTACAATACTAGAATATTTTATCTTAGAGTGACGATTATATTTAATAAAAACCCTCTTGGACTTTGAAGAATTAAATCATTCTGTGGCTACTAAGGATATATTTTAAAACAAGTTTCTTTACAGGGCAACTTCAGTTGCAGAAAACGTTTGGCAAGAACAGCCTCATTCTAAAGGTGAGCTGCATTTTACAGTGTCCTGAAGGGCTTGCTGATAACCCACGCACTACGTAACGTGTGGTGAATATATTTCTTAATTACCGTAAAGGGAGTTGACCGAGGCAGAGAGGGGCCTAGGGTCATTACTGTGTCTTTGAGTCGTGGAATTCAGTTACAAGCATGTGATTCAAGATAAGATAGACATTTGAAAGATTTTTTTATAAAATTCCTCAGGATTTTGAAATATTTGGTTTAAATGTAAATTGAAATTTATACTAACTACCAAATAATCTTCCACTTTAGTTAGTTGTACACAAAACTCAGCATATCTGTAGTATCCAGCAGCTAAGACTGGAAAGTGGTTTTTGGAACAAAGATAAAAAGCTTAAAACTAAAATTATTTTACATTCAAATTTGTTCTCTTTTCTATCTAGAAATAAATTAAAGTGAAAAAAATATGAATATTCACCATAGGTAGTTAAAAAAAAAACACATTAAATTGAATCTGATTAAACCTCTAATTCGAACCACCAAATTATAGGAAACAAAATTGTGGAGGAACAGGTTAAACAACACAGAAGGATGTGATTGGCAAAAACATTTGAGCATTATGGGGCGAACAACCCAGTTTCTTCAAAAAAAAGTTACTTCAGAAGAATTCAATGGAATAAAAGCTATTTCAGAGACATTTTTACCAGTCACAGTACATGAATTCTACTCTACCTTCCCAGTTCAAACTTTTTCAAACGTATTTTATTGATTATGCTATTACAGTTGCCCAGTTTTCCCCCCTTTATTCCCCTCTGCCCTGCACACCCCCTCCCACCCACATTCCCCCCTTTAGTTCATGTCCATGGGTCGCATATATAAGTTCTTTGGCTTCTCCATTTCCTACACTATTCTTAACCTCCCCTGTCTATCTTCTACCTACCATTTATGCTTCTTATTCCCTGTACCTTTTCCCCCTCTCTCCCCACCCACTCCCCTGATGATAACCTTCCATGTGATCTCCATTTCTGTGATTCTGTTCCTGTTCTAGTTTACTTAGTTTGCTTTTGTTTTAAGTTTGGTTGTTAATAACTGTGAGTTTGTTGTCATTTTACTGTTAATACTTTTTATCTTTTTTTTATAAATCCCCTTAATATTTTATATAATAAGGGCTTGGTGATGATGAACTAACTCCTTGAACTTGACCTTCTCTGGGAAGCACTTTATCTGCCCTTCCATTCTGAATGAAAGCTTTGCTGCATAGAGGAAACTTGGATGTATGTCCTTGCTTTTCATGACTTGGAATACTTCTTTCCAGCCCCTTCTTGCCTGTAAGGTTTCTTTTGAAAAATCAGCTGATAGTCTTATGGACACTCCTTTGTAGGTAACTGTCTCCTTTTTCTCTTGCTGCTTTAAGATTCTCTCCTTATCTTTAATCTTGGGTAATGTAATTATGATGTGCCCTGGTGTGTTCCTCCTTGGGTCCAACTTCTTTGGGACTCTCTGAGTTTCCTGGACTCCCTGGAAGTCTATTTCCTTTGCCAGATTGGGGAAGAATTCTCCTTCATTATTCCAATAAGTTTCAACTTCTTGCTCTTCCTTTTCTCCTTCTGGTACCCCTGTGATTCGGATGTTGGAACGTTTAAAGATGTCCTGGAGGTTCCTAATCCTCTCCTCATTTTTTTTGAAATTTTTTTTCTTCATTCTGTTCTGGTTGAATGTTTCTTTCTTCCTTCTGGTCCAAATTGTTGATTTGAGCCCCGGTTTCCTTCCTGTCACTGTTGGTTCCCTGTACGTTTTCCTTTATTTCACTTAGTATAGCCTTCATTTTTTAATCTAATTTGCAACCATATTCAACAAATTCTGTGAGCATCCTGATTACCAGTATTTTGAACTGTGCATCTGATAGGTTGGCTATCTCTTCGTCGCTTAGTTGTATTTTTTCTGGAGCTTTGATCTGTTCTCTCATTTGGGCCATTTTTTTCTCTTGGTATACCTGTTACGTGGTAAGGGGCGGAGCCTTAGGTGTGCACCAGGGTGGGGCAACCCATGTCGCTTCGTTGTGACGCTGTGTGTGCGGGAGGGGTCCAAGAGGGAACAGTGCCACTTGTTCCACTCTCTGCCAGTTTTTAGTCACTTCCCTCGCTACCCACAAACAAGTTGGGCCCTTCTGGTGCTGATTCCTGGGTGGGTGGGCTTGTGTACGTTCTAGGACCCTGTGGGTCTCTCCAGTGAACTCTCCTGTGAGGCTGGGAGTTTCTCCTGCTGCTCCTGCCTCAACCCCCACAGGTGTTTTCAGTCAGAGGTTTGAGGCTTTATTTCCCTGCGCTGGGACCCTGGGTTGCGTGGTCTGTCTCACTCCCCAGTTGTTCCTCCTGGTTTATCTGCACTCAAATGTGGGACCACCCAGTGCGCAATCCTCCACCTCACCGGTCCGCCAGCCACTGCCCTGCTGCGAGTCCTCTCCACCAGCTGCCCCTCTGTGCTCCTCCTGCCAGTCTGGATGAATGTTTCTTCTTTAACTCCTTGGTTGTCAGACTTCCATACAGTTTGCTTTTCTGTCAGTTCTGGTTGTTTTTGTTTTTAAATTTGTTGTTGTCCTTTTGGTTGTGTGAGGAGGCACAGTGTGTCTACCTATGTCTCCATCTTGGCCGGAAGTCTCAGTTTCAAATCTAGTTTTTTAACAGATGAATTCTACTAAGCCTTAAAGGCATCACCCCAGTTCAAACTTTCAAAAGAAATTATGGTAAAATGGGAAACTTGGCTGCCTGGATAGTTGATATTGTTAATCTTATAGGTATGATCACATTTTGAGATTATGCTTTTTAAAAAGAGCTTCTCTATAGCAATACATACTAAAGTATTTATAGATGAAATTATATAGTGTCTTGGATTTGCATCAAAATAATCTGGAGTTGGGCTGAGTTTGAAGAGTAGTAGTGATGAAAAAAGATAAACAAGATCGTCCATGTTTAGATGATTGTTATTAAATCATCTTTACCTTTATACACTTGCAATTATTCATTACAAAAAGCAAACAGATTGCCTTTCTGCTTTCAAACAGTGCAAAATATGAATTGACTTAGCTGTCTTGAAGAATAGAGCATTTATTCTGAAGAGTATAAATCTAGTCTTTTTTTTTTTATAGGTTCCAGTATACCTTTCTCCATTTTTGATGAGTTTCTTTCAGAAAAAAAGAATATCAGGTTCGAATTTTTTTGTTTTGTTTTGAACTTGAAAGTTTTCTGCTTTTATAAATGAGAGGTTACTGTTATCTGGCAACAGAAAAAAAATTGCTAAATGCAATGTGTCTTTTTCCAGTCCTCCTGAAGATCCTTCACGGGTTTCAGGCCAGCGAAGACCCCTTGCAGTTCTCAAAACTTCAGACAGCATTGCCTCAAGTGACGATGTATCTCCAGATGTTTGTGTAAGGAGGAACGGTATTCCTACGTTAATATAACGGACTAGTGGATTGTTTCATTTGATTCTCAAAATAGTGTAGGGTTCACATGAAAGTTATTGACTTGAAATAAGCACATGAAAAGATGCTCAACATCATTAGCCATCAGACTAATGCAAATCAAAACTACAATGAAGATACTACTTCACAGACACTAGGATGGCTGTAATCAAAAAGACAAAAAATATCACGTGTCGGTGAGGATGTTGAGAAATTAGTATCCTTATACACTGCTGGGAGGGTGTGAAATGGTGCAGCCACTTTGAAGAACAGTGTGGCAGTTCTTGAAAATATTAAACATAGAGTGACTGTATAACCAGAAAATCCCTCCTGGGTTTATATCCAAGAGAATTAAAATATATTTGCCAACAAAAAAAGTGTACATGAATATTCATAGCATCATTCAAAATAGCCAAAGAGTGGGAACAACCCAATCTCCATCAACTGGTACATGGGTAAGGAAAATGTTGTATATCCGCACAGTGAAATATTATTCAAGGCATAACATTGAAAGAGGTACTGATACATCTTACAAACAAGGGTGAACCCTGAAAACACTTTGCTAAGTGAATGGAGCTAAGCACCAAAGACCACATGTATGGTTCCATTTACATCAAATGTCCAGAATAGGCAAATCCATAAAAATGGAAACTAGATTAGGGATTTTCAAGGGGTTAGAGATTATAGGAGTTAAAGACTGACTGCTAATGTGTGTGGATTTTTTGGGGGGTGAGGGTGAGTACATTCTGGAGTTAGATGTGGTGACGATTGTACAACCTTGTGACTATGGTAAAAACTACTGAAATGTTCACTTCTAAAAGGTGAATTTTATAATTATTGAAATTTGAATTATATAATTATATCTCAATTTTCTAAGGTTTTATTTAGTTTTAGAGAGAGAGGGGAAGGGAGGGAAAAAGACAGGGAGAGAAACACCAATGTGTGAGAGATATATCAATGGGTTGCCTCCTGCAGGCCCCCAACCAGGGACCTGGCCCACAACCCAGGCCTGTGCCCTGACTGGGAATCCAACCAGCGACCCTTTGATTCTCAGGCCGGCGCTCAATCCACTGAACACCATCAGCCAGGGCAGCATTCATAACCTTTTGACCTGATAATTCTACTTTTAGGAATTATTCTTAAGAAATTATTCCTTAATTTCTTCATTTCCTTAATTCCTAAGGAATTCCTAAGATATTCCCAAAGATGTAAATATACAAGGATATTTAAAATAAAAAATGGAATGACCTAAAAAAGTTAGTCAACTTCTGATAGATACACAGTGTAGACCATATTGTTTTTAAAGAATTTTTAATAATAGAAGAATATGCTAAAAATATGAGAAATAATAATGCATACAGTTGACCCTTGAACAACACGGGTTTGAACTGTGTGGGTCCACATATGCATGCAGTTCTTTTCAATGTGCTGTGTGGCTCTCCCACATCCCCAGGTTTCACATCCATGACTCAACCAACCCAACAGTAATTTTCGTCTGTGGATTGGGAGGGCCAAGTGTATGCATTGTTCTATGCCATTTTACGTAAAGGACTTGATCTTCTGGCACGGGACTCCTGGATCCAGTCCCACACAATGCTAAAGGACAACTTGTAAGTTAAGTTTTGGGGGAGTCAAAAGTTATCCAAGGATTTTCAACTGTGCAGGGGGAGGGAGTTGGCTCCCTTGAACCCTGAGCTATTCAAAGGTCAACTGTACTAGCATATATTTCACTTGTTTTAAAATACCTTTTTTAATGCATAGAATATTCCTGTTCATGTATCATACCAGATATATATAGATATAGATATATATGGCAATAGTAGTTGCTTCTAGGAGTGATAATTGAAGTGATGAGAGGTCAGGTGCAAGAGGGAGAGTTTTTCACTATATATTCTTTTAAACTAGTTGATTTTTTTAAACCACGTATATGTATTACTTTTAGTTTTTTAATTTTCATTTAGTGATTTTAGAGAGGGGGGGAGGAAGGAAGGGAGGGAGAGAGAAAAAAACATGGATTTGTTCCACTTATTTGTGCATTCATTGGCTGACTCTTAACATGTGCTCTGACCAGGGATCGAAATTGCAACAATGGCTTATCAGGACGATGCTTTAACTAACTGAGCTACCTGGTCAGGGCTATATGTATTATTTTTTAAGATGAAGGCATATTTTAAATCTTTTTGTACTTTATATTTTGTTTTACATATTTCCTACCATGATTGTGAATTACCTTTAAGAAATGAAACAAAGCTCTGGTTGGTGTGGCTCAGTGGATTGAGTGCTGTCCTGCAAACCAAAGGGTTGCTGGTTCGATTCCCAGTCAGGGCACATGCCTGGGTTGTGGACCAGGTCCCCAGCTGGGGGCACACAAGAGGAAACCACACATTGATGTTTCTCTCTCTTTCTCCTACCCTTCCTCTAAAAAGAAATAATATCTTTTAAAAAAAAAAGAAATGAAATAAAAATGAAATATTTGGTATAGAAGATGATTTAAAAGGTAGGAGGGTAGCAGATTATCAGAACATTTTCTAGGCCGAAACAAGACGAAAAATGATTATTAGTCCTCTAGTCCTTAACTGAAATTGCTGTGAAAAAGACATTGTTCAGTATTTTTCCTTTGCGTAGAGAATCCTCACAATGTAATTTTGATGAAATGTAGTTTGCTGCTTTCGTGATACAAAACCTTGTTCCTCTAATATTATGGTGTGCTTTTTAAAATTGTGTCTCCTTAGAGATTCTGATATGCTTCTTCTGTACCCTGTGTTAAAAATCACTTAGCTAACATGTCTCTAAGTAAAAAAAGATAGGGCATCCATATTCTTATTGAAATAGTTTAGCTAAACTTTACATGGTTTTAATTTCAGGATGAATTTACAGGAATTGAACCCTTGACTGAGGATGCTATTATCACAGGTTTCAGGAATGTAACTATTTGTCCTAACCCAGAAGACACTTGTGACTTTGCTCGAGCCGCTCGTTTTGTGTCAACTCCCTTTCATGAGATCATACCCTTGAAGGATCCTTCTGATCCAGAGAGACTGTTGCAGGAAGAGGATCTCGATGGGAAGACCTCTGAGGACCAACCGACCGCGTGTGGCACTGTCTACAATCCAACTCTCAGCACCAAGAAGCTGAGGTGACTGGTGTTTATAGGTTGCACGAACCAGATTGCTTAAATATTCTTTTTTTCTTTAGATTGTTTAAATACTTTCATTGTGTGTGCTTATCAGTTGTAGTAATTAATTATCAAGCTCTTACTACCTGCCAGGTACTGTGTTAAGTGCTTTACATGAAAGTAGGGCTGCCCCAGATAAAATGTCAATGGAATTTAGTAACTGATTTGAATATGAGGGTTAGAAAAGTACATTTTGATGGTTAAGAGGCCCAGGAGAATTATGGTGTGTATACTTGATTGGGAGAGAGAAAGCATTTATTTTTCCTTTAATATAAATTTAAAATAATGGTAGAAAAGCTTAATATTTTCAATTAGGCAACTAGAGATGTAATTTTTAAAAGTATCTTTTGATAGAGAGTTGGAAATGAACAAAAAGTAGGTATGAGGGAATTGCATAGAGAGCCTTATGATCTAGCCATGTTTAAAAGTCAGCTAATTTAAACAAACTTATTCCAGCTTGAGGGATATTCTTAAATTTGCCAATTTGTGCTTTTAAACTACATTTCCAAACTTTTTCTCCAACAAAGTTTTTATCACATTTGTTAGCGTGTACCTTGAGTGATGTTGGTGACCTTTCTTACTGCAGAGTAAGAAGTTCAGAGAAGGGATAAACAGGAAGAACATTAGTGTCTTAGGTTTCTTAATAGTTTAGAGTAGAGGTAGAATAGGCGTTTACTATAGATTAGGTAAATAAGTCTTACGTTGAGAAATTTAATGCTAGGTATTGCTTGTCAACTGGGGTAGATAAAGTTACCTAGATTCTGATTATGAATCTATTTCTGTTACAGGAAAATAATGGCCTTTGAAAATGAGACTATTAAATATCAAGTAAAATTACAACAGGTAAATTGACAGGACTGACTCATTTGTTATTCTCTTAGCCCAATTATTGAAGACAGCGGTGAGGCCACACACTCCTCTGGGTTGTCGGGGTCTTCTGCCTCAGTTATAAGCACCTCCTCCATCAAGTGTCTTCAAATTCCTGAGAAACTGGAGCTCACTAATGAGGCTACAGGTGAGTGCACATATACCACTGACTTGGAAGCCAACACCTGCGTCCGTGTCCAGTGAACACTTATTTGTCTCAGCAAACCAAGCTATGTTTTCCTTTTCTAGAAGAGTTCCCATAAACTGTGAAGTTTCTGGAATATATTAACACTAGCCGAGCATAATGTTATAAAGACCTGAGACAGAGAAGTGTTGTTAGGTCATCGGTGTTAATCGTGTGATCTTGTTTTTATCCCCTCTGTTGTAATACTCATTCTAGGTTTTCTGGGTGATGTTTTGTCTGTCTGGTTTTTTTACAACCGCCCCTTCCCCTCCAGAAAACCCCATTCAGTCACCCTGGTGTTCACAGTATCGCAGACAACTGCTAAAATCCCAGCTAGAGCTGAGTGCTTCTGCAGAGCTTTTTGTAGAAGATAGATCAATGCCCGAATTGGAAATAGAGAAGGAGATTGAGTTAGGTAAGTACCACTAAATGCGTGTCTTTTTGTGTATGACAGTGTACAAAGTGATTATTTGTGCTTAAACTTGATGCTTTTGCCCAATAAGTATTTCTAGATTGTAAGAAACTGAATCATAGAGGTTGACATATTGATAAGTTCTTGTCCCAGTAACAATAGGAATTCTGTGTCCTTTCAGTGTTTAAGAAGTGGTTTTGGAAAGTACTGTAGGTTCCAGAAGTGGCTCTTAGAGGCGGCGTGTGGGTTAGGGTGGTCTTTCGTCAGCTTCCACCACCGTGTGCCGTGGCCAGGGCCAAAAAGTGCAGGAGGTGATGGTGGTGCAGCCCATCAACCTTATCTTCAGACACTTGCAAAATAGATCTCGGATTCAGGTGTGGCTTTATGAGCAAGTGACTATGCGGATAGAGGGCTGTGTCATTGGTTTGGTGAACACATGCACCTTGTATTAGATGATGCAGAAGAGACTCATTCTAAAACAAAGTCAAGAAAACAACTACGTCAGATCATGCTGAAAGCAGGTCATGTCACTCTCCTCCAAAGTGTCTCCAACTAGAAATGACTGATGAAGTAAAAAATTGTTGAGGAGCAATACAATTTGTGTTTTATGGGTGTTCTTTGTCGCAGGTAGTCCTTGAACATTTATTCATATTGTTCTGATTACCCTTTTGTTGTTGCCAGACGACAATAAATGCTATGTGATTGTTTTTATTTAAAAAAAAGAAAAGAAAAGTACTCTAGCTGCTACTAACTGGCAAATATATAGTGCTGTTACCCCTTAAACCAGGAAGTAAATGCGAGGGGCCTGTACATATTCTAGTTGTTTTTAAATGGAATCAAACCTTCCAACAGGTAATGAGGATTACTGCATTAAACAAGAATACTTAATATGTGAAGATTACAAATTATTCTGGGTGACACCAAGGAACTCTGCAGAATTAACCTTGATAAAGGTGGGACTGATTCCTTGTCATTACAATTACCGTGTCAGTAATGTGGGCTGGAGCAGTAACTGTGGCCACGGTACCATCAACCCTTCGAGTAGTCTGTATGCCTTCTTACAGAAAGTCACTGATGCTTCAAGAAATCACTCATCATTCTGTGCCAGGATCAGATATCAGAAATGAGAAGCTATTGTGTAGGTCTCTTAATGTGTCCATACATACTAACTATTCCTATAATTTTATCTTTTTGAGGAAATCTGAAATTTTCTGGCTTGCTCCAGTATGGACCAGTTACATTCTAGCCTTCAATTGCACACACACACACAAGGATATTATTTTGAAATGTTCATTCACCACCATCCTAGAGATTCTTGTTACCGCTTTCTTATATTGATCCCATTTTTTTCTTCTTTCTTGGTTAAGCCCTCATGTTTTAGTAGCTTCCTGGGAAGGGTTGCAGGGGATGTAAGTTTTTTGAAATCTTTCATTCAGAAAATTCCTTATTCCACACCTTTATCTGATTAGTAGTTTGATCGGATGTTAGAACTTGAGGTTTAAAACACTTTCTCCTTAGACTTTTGAAGATGAGTGCTATTTATCTCTTGACTTCCAGTCTCGCTTTTAAAGTCTTGCCATTCTTTGTGAGAGATTTTTTTCCCCCTCTGAGTCCTTGTAGCATCTTTTGTCCCTAGTCTTCCAAAATTTCACAATTACATGGTTTGTACAAGTCTTTTGTTACCCATATGCTAGGCTCCTGATGGCCATTTCAGTCTGAGCTCCTCTGTTCTGAGAAATTTTCTTCGAAGAATAAAATTTTTCTTCCCCTCAGTCTTCTCTCACTATGTGTCATTTCAGAACTTCATTTATTACGGTAGGAGACCTCCTGGACAGATCTTTAAACATTTTATCTTTTTTCTCCTATTTTCTATCTCTGTCTTTTTTACTTTTCTGGAATGTTTTGTCAACTTTATTTTCAGTCTTCTTACCGGTTTTTTATTTCTTTGTCATGTATTTAATTTGCAAGAGCTCTTTTATTCTCAGAATTTTCTTTGTAGCATTCTCTTCATTTCAAGAGTGGCATGTTCCTTATCTCTCTGAGTATATTAATGATGCTTTAATTTCTTCTTCCTTTATTGTCTGTTTTGATCTCTGGCTTTCAAGTCTTGGGCTCTCTATTCATATTTAGGTGTGGGCTCTGAAATTTCAGCTCATGGAAAGTTCTATATGTGGAAGGGACCTCGACAGCTGTGGGCTCACTTTAGGATGATCTTGCTTGGCCATTTTATTAGAAAATCCCCAATCTTGAGATCTTTTCTATTGAACTGATCAGATCCCTCAGAGAAAACTTCTCTCATTTCCTGCCAGGAGCATTTAACCCTGGCTGCCAGCTTCTGGAAAGCTGAGTGGGGAAATCAGTCTGGAGAGCAGAGGGGAAGAAGACATCTTAATGTTTGACATATAAACTTATTTCTCTTGTCCATGTGGTATCCCCACCCTTAAGAGTGCCTGGTATCTTCTAATCCAGAGCCCTTCTGTTTTATCCTCTCTAGGAATAAACTTCTGGTGTTCTGGGGGAGAAGCAGTTGCTAGGCTAGATTACAAGAGGAGGAGGGAGAATCTGCGATCTGACTTCCTCTTGGACAATTCAGCCCCTCCTGGTTTGGCCTACCTTCTCCCTGAGATAGCTAATCGGTGCCGCCAGTCTTACGCTGCAGGGAGACGGTCTTTCATCATAAATGTGGTTGCCCTCAGCTTGCTCTGTTGCTACAACCAGCTTTCCTTGGGTCTGCCAAGTGGATTGTTCTCTTATTTTTCCCTTTTCAGCTTCCAGAGTTTGTTGCTGCTGTGTCCTTTATTATAGATTTGTGCTTTTTAAAACATCCCTTTACTATTGTTTTTGTTGAGGTATCAGAAAGGCTGGAGGGAATGTTTTTAGTCTGCCAACCATAACCATGGATTCTAACTGCTCTTATTTTTAAAACGTAATTTCTTACAGGTATCTTCTCAAACTGTCCCATGGGACTTTTATATCAACCTCAAGTTAAAAGAACGTTTAGATGAAGAGTGTGACTATTTGTGCAGCTATTATCAGTACCACGACGGCAGTGTTGTTTGGCACCAGTACACAAACTGCTTCACCCTTCAGGTTTGCGATGATATAAAACACAATTTCAAGTCCTCATGTAGAGAGATTTGTGCTTCATTTAGCAAAAGGATTTAGAACAAAACTCTCGTTAATCTTCTAGAAATAGACCAATTCATTATAAGTGAAAAGCACCGATCATTTTCTTTTCCCAAGTTATATTCACCAAGAACCTCCTTTAACTGTTTATGATGTCAGAGGTCGGTGAGCAGCACAGCGACCCAGGCATCTGTGATCATCGTCGGCTTGTGGTCCCTCTGGTTTTAGAATTCCTGGTTGGATAGTTCCAGCTTCCCAACCATGTCTGGTTTTGGTGCTTGGTCTGTCTCTTCAAATTTTGTTTTTGCCTTTTAGTAATTTTTTTCTTGGTAGCTGGACATGATGTACTTGGTAAAAGGAACTGCTATAAATAGACCCTTAGAAATGTAGTGATAAGGTGTGAGGGGAGAGGACACATTATATAGTCCTGTGATTTATGTTCTTTTTTAGTGAGCCTAGGCCTCTGGACTGTGACCTTCATAAGTGTTTCTCAGTCCCCTCTTCCAGCCCCCTCATGTGGAACAGGATAGCTATAACCAGCTGGAGTTGGGGGTTTCTTTTGCCCAGGTCAGGTAGGCCCTGTTGAACTAGTTTCCCCTGAGGGCAGACCCTGTTAAGAACAGCACACTGGCCCTGGTTGGTGTGGCTCAGTGGATTGAGTCCCAACATGAGAACCAAAAGGTCGTGGGATTGATTCCCAGTCAGGGCACATGCCTTGGTTGCCCGCCAGGTCCCCAGTAGGGGGCGCATGAGCGGCAACCACACATTGATGTTTCTCTCCCTCTCTTTCTCCCTCCCTTCCCCTCTCTCTTAAAAAAAATAAATGAAATCTTTTTAAGAAAGAAAAGAACAGAACGCCCTAGGCTATTACAAAATGGATTCTTTTCTCCTCCTACTGCCAGAAGCATGAGAGGAATTTTTTCCAATATTTACTGTGAGAACCTGGTATATAGCTCCTACAGGTAAAATCTCACAAGTGTGGATCCATGCTTCCAGATCCTAGAAGGGTTACTAAGTTGTTTACTTGATAAGACAGAATGGCAACTTCTAAACTCCTTTTGTGAGAATGGGAACCAGAGGTTGAAAGGTCTATTTTTGCCACTCTTGTTTGATCTATACTACCCCCCACTGGGTTATTTTTAGAACCCAAACACAATACAACATTTTATTCTTTGGAATGTTCTTAAGAGGGTTTCGCTGAATATTTTTATTGTAATATGAATTCTCTGAAATGGTTGGAATGAGGGTATTTAAAAACTACCATTTATAGAGCACCTTTTATGGGCCAGGTCCATCCCTGATGCTCATCATCCATTATTTCATGAAATCCTCACAAAGAATCTTACAGAGGAGCAGTGTTGTTAAAACCGGGGCGAAGGTCCAACCTACAAAGGAGCCTACGTTCTAGTAGAGAACGACAAGGAAGAGTGTAAAGCAGCAGTAAGCAAGGTATTGAGTACAAGTACAGTTACTTAAACTTAAGAAATAGTGAGTTTGTTTGTCTTTCTATCTGCAGGATCTTTTCCAACACAGTGAATTTATTACCCGTGAGATAACAGTGTTGATTGTTTATAACCTTTTGACAATAGTGGAGAAACTACACAAAGCAGAAATAGTCCATGGTGACTTGAGTCCAAGGAGCCTGATTTTTCGAAACAGGTTGGTCCTATTCATTCTTTTAATGTTTCTCTTAGCTTTCTCTTAAAACATGGATAGTGCCATTTTCTTCTGCCTTTTGATAAATGCCACATTGACCAACTAGTGTGTTAAGAGAATATTTGCTATCTAAAAAGCAATAATCACTGGGAATAGTTTAAATGAATTCAAAGAAAGAAAACATTTTGGAAATACATTAATTCAGAAAAAAGAATTACCCACTCAGTATTGATGATTCCTGTCAAGAAGAAATATAAAATATGAATGTTTGGGGGGATGTAGATTGTCTGATCTGTCTTTGAGTGGACCAGTACAGATCTAGCAAAACCGAGGCACTGCTTGTTTCAAAGACCAAAGCTTAAGTCAGGCCAAATTAAGGTAGTTGCTGGGAGGAATGAGTAAAACCAAAGACAAATGCAAACTATGCCAAGAAAAGGGGCTTAGTGTTCAAATTAAACCCAGCTTAGCCGTCAGGTTCAAGGGGTAAGCACAGAGCAGGAAATGAGAAAGCCCAAATACTTAAGAACTGAGAAAATATAGAACACGTTAAGGCATATACATTTACACAACGGAATACTACTCAGCCATAAAAAAGAAGGAAGTTTTACCTTTTGCAACAGCATGGATGGACCTGGAGATTATCGTGCTGGGTGAAAGAAGCCAGTGAGAGAGAACAAATACCACATGATCTCACTTACACATGGAATCCAATGAACAAAATAAACTGACAACAAAACAGAAGCAGAGGCACGGGCACATGAAATAGACTGACAGCTGTCAGAGGGGAGGGGTGAGAGGCTGGTTGAAAGAAGGTGAAGGGATTAAGGCAAAAACCAGGCACACAATACAATGTATGTAGAACACACAGACACAGACCACAGTGCGGTGACAGCCTGAGGGATGGGTTGGGTGAGGCTGGGCCAAGTGGGAAAAATGGGGAGGAAAGAGACTTTGCTTGGGATGACAGAGGCACGATGCAGTGTGCAGATGGTGTTTTATTGAGTGGTACACTTGAAACCTGTACGGCTTTGTGTACCAATGTCACACCAATACATTTAATAAAAAACAATAGAATAAATTATTTTTAAAAAGAACAAATTAAGGCATGGACGAGGAAGGCATAGTCTACAGTTTTTGTTTCGTGAGAAGGAATGGAGTACCAGCACACCCTTACAGTGACTGCTGGTCTCATGGTGTTTGAGGAGAGCAGTCTGGTTTGAAGAGTCTGTCTGCCCCAGCTTTGGGGAGCCAGTTAACTTTCTCTGAGGGCACCGACGTACACTAAAAGCTTCCGTCATTCTTTATGTTTCTCCTGGTTACTTAATCTGTAAGAGAAGACTGAATTTTACTCTGAATTATAGTTGGCACAGAAATCAAAGGAACCCTCAATGTATTTCTGCAATTATAATAAAAAACTGGAGCATCCCACCTTCTTTCCTGAGAGAGCAGAATCCTTCCGCCTTCCCCAGGCATAATACAGCAGCACTCCTCATCCAGGGCACCAGAAGTATTTTAGATGAGACAGTTCTTTGTGCAGGTCTGTTCCATGCATTTTGGGATGTTTTATATCTCTGTTCCACCCAGTTAAATACAAGTTACATTCCCTTAGCCATTGTGACCACCAGAAACCCTCCACGTGTTAACAAATGTGAGAACCCGGGTATAGTTTTCGTTTTCACTGTGTTTCACACCCCTGAAAGTTTAGAGGATAGTGCTAGCGTTCTGAGATTGATGGAAATTTTAAGCAAAGGGATATTCTGAGCCTTTTAAGGGTTGGGCATTTGTGTGCTGTCTTTAGATATCCCTTCTCTCGGTCACCAGGGACCAGAAAGGCACGTAGTGTTAAGGGGGTATTGCCTTTTTGTCACTGCTTAGCAAATTTGGTAGGAAATTTCATATAAATTCAAAAGGAATTAAAATAACTTTTCGAAGTCATTAACAGTTTCTATATATTTTTTGTGAGGAAAATAAGATAAAAAAAGTGGAATGCCTTGCCCATGGCAACCGTGAGTGGCCACTTAGACAACAAAGAGATCTACCTGCTTTTCATTAACCTAAGAAACATTTTCCTGCCTCTTTCAAGTTTTAAAAATATCTGAGAATTATAGTTTCTTGATGGCCAAAAGAACGGTTGCATCTTGTACCAAGGAAAAAGGGAGCAAATACAAATTTTGAAGTGAAACGGATCACTCAGCACTGTATGTGATGGGCTGGCTGAAGCCTGTGGGATAGAGGGCCTGCCAGCAGTGTTGGTCGGGCTTCGAGGGGAGGGGCTGAGGAGGGCAGAGGGCCAGGGACACGAGGCCAGCCCGCTGTTTTCTCCCGCACAGAGAGCTCCTGCGCCTCTGTGAGCGTAAGCGCTTTACTGCACAGAATAAACCCACAGAAATAAATCCGTTAGTAGTGAATTAGTGTTACAAAGTTGTGTTTTTGTTTGTTTTTGTTTTTAGGAAATAAGAGTTGAAGTAAGAGCAAGGTGGAATTTCGTGTTAGTTTACACTTCAGTGTAGGTAGCACTTTACAAAAAACAGCTTTATGTTGTTTTCAGTTAAACTCTGGGAGGGAGGAGCCTGAGTGAGAATGAAACTTGGGAAGTCCAGTCTATGATAGTAAACAAGAACGGCTGTGACACCTGTAAAAGCTCAATTTCTTCCGTCATAATTCTTATCGGTGTGTATAATCATTGCTTTTCTATGCACAGTGTAAGGCAGGCGTGCACTCTACTTCTAATACTTTATATAACATGGAAACTTGCTAAGTGTTCTGTGGTGACCATGGACTATGGTTTAGATATACAGTAAGTACTTCGTGTCACTAAACTATAATCTTGACATTCCTTCCTTGGATGGATGGACCCTGCCACTGCTCTTGCGGGTGCGTTTTAAAAACTAACCACTGGGGGGAGCTGTTGTCATAGCTAAGACACCTACAGAACCCCTTTTTCTTCATTTTTTTTTTTTAAAGACCATCTATGCAGCTTTTTTCATGGCCTATTTTTATTATCTCTTTCTCTTTAATCTTGGCTTAGAACCTACGATCTCTGTGATTGTGAAAAGAACAATCAGGCTTTGAATATAGTGGACTTTTCCTACAGCGTTGACCTTAGAGCACAGCTGGACGTTTTCACCCTCAGCGGCTTCCGGACCGTGCAGACCCTGGAAGGACAAAAGATCCTGGCCAACTGCTCTTCTCCCTGCCAGGTAAGTGTGAGCAAGCCCGAGCATCTGCGGAGGGTTTCCTGATCTCTTCCTTTTCTAGATAAGCTATGAGAGCTACTGTTTACTGATATTTTCTCTCCTGGAATAGATGACCTAGTTTTCAAATATCATCATCAACTCAAGCAAAATGTACCATTTTTTGTCTCAACACTAAAGAATAGACACACACACGTGCAGACCCATGACTAACTCAGAAACCCAGGTGTCAGGGCCAATTCTACCACTTATGTAGGCAGTCTTTTTTATAAGTCGTTTTCTGTGATCTTCTCTGTAAAACAAGGATAACAGTCTGCTCTATATACATCAGAACTGTTGACTATTAAACCAAATAATGTAATATAAAAATAACATTAGGACAAATGTAGAGTGTTTTATATGTTTTATGCACAAATGCTTTCTGACTCAGCTCTGGACATACGGCACTTGCTGACTGAATGTGTAGCGTGAACCTGAATTAATCATGTGCACCGCATTTAGATCACAGCTGGAGTCCACACATGCAGGAGGTCCACAGATTCCAATTCAACAGTCCAGATATTTTCTAACCTTTTGTTCTTAAGGATGATTCCTAGAGTTGGCTCCACTGATCACTTCTTAAGGAGCTTTTCCTTTCCTGTAAGGATAAGGAACGGTCTACTAAAATAATATGTCGTAAAATAAACTTAGTCACTACAGTATCTCTCAGCTTTCTACATAAATAAATTGCCATAACAGTAGCAGAGAATTATTTTAGCTGACGGTGCTTTTTGTGATTTCAGGTAGATCTGTTTGGTATAGCAGATTTAGCACACTTACTGTTGTTCAAGGAACACCTACAGGTCTTCTGGGATGGGTCCCTCTGGAGACTTAGCCAAAATATTTCTGAGTAAGTATTAGTGATTTCAGGGTCTCTGCCTGCTCAGATAATCTTCTCTTTCTCTTGGGGCCTCTCTCTGCTTTGGCAGCCTTAGTTTGCTTAGTCTCAATGCCATGATTCCATTAATTTCAATCAGTGTTTCTCAGGAGTATCAATGGAGCACCTAGTGCAAGACAGAGGAGTTGGTAATTAAAAATAAGAAACAATTCAGACTTCAGCACATCGTTCTGGACCGAGGTATATCATAGAGACTACAATTGTATTAAAGCCTCTTAATTCAGGAGTGTTAGTAGAAACATTTCATGAGAGTAATTTTCTAACCAATTGGTCGTAGTCTTTTTTTTAAAGATTTTATTATCTTAAAGGCCAGGGCTGGTCTTGAGTCTTATACCCCTTTTTCATAGCTGTTGTTATCAAAGGTTAAGCATCTCTTGAAGAGAGTTAAATATCTAGATCATATACTAATTGTAGGCTATTATTTATTTAATGAATGGTGGGACCAAAACAGAACTGAATCTCCTTGGCGAAGAAGTCAATGGTCTCTCAGTGGCAGCTGCCTGGTCTCAGGACTTCAGTGTCCCTTCAGGCCTGCTCATTCAGCTTGTCAAATACCCCATATTCCTTGTTAGTTGATCAGAGCTAACAGCTTCTGAGAACAAGCTTACCAATCTAACACCTATTGATAAGTTCTTTTTTTTTTTAAGATTTATTTATTTTTTAGAAGTGGGGAGGGAGGGAGAAAAAGAGGGAGGGAAATACCGATGTGCAAGAGCAACACCGATCAGTCGCCTCTTACACACCCCTAACTAGGGACCTGGCCCGCACCCCAGGTGTGTGCGCTGACTGGGAATCAAACCAGTGACCTTTTGGTTCACAGGCCTGAGCTCAGTCCACTGAGCCACACCAGCCAGGGCTGTTATTTGGGGCAGGGTGGGGGGCGGTGTTTGTTTTTCTTTAGATGTTATTTGTTTTTAGACAGAGGGGAAGGGAGGGAGAAAAACATCAGTGTGTGGTTGCCTCTTGCGTGCCCCCCACCAGGGACCTGGCCCGCACCCCAGGCATGTGCCCTGACTGGGAATCGAACCCTTTGGTTTGCAGGCCAGCGCTCAGTCCACTGAGCCACACCCGCCGGGGCTGTTCTTTGGTGTAAAGAAAAAAAAGCTCAGTGTTGAAGATTTAATATCCCTTCTCCTCCATTTCCCCCTCCCAACAACTGAATAGCATTGTTTTCTTTATTTGACTCAGAGTTTGGCCAGTCTTGTTTGTCTCTAACATGCACTTTAAAAGTAGGGTTGAAATGCAATGTAAGACACGTAGGCCAGAGTCTGGCATCTCCAGTTGTTTATGATCCTAGGTGGGTCTGACACAAACAGAAACCGGTGGCTCATTTGGGGTTTCCCGATAGCTCTGCCTATACAGTGATTGAAGCATTTCTGATTTGAAAAAAAAGTGCAAGCCTCATTGACTTCAGCGGCAGTTACTTCAGTCAAGCTTGGCATGAGGATCGTGAGGATGATAAACCGCTGGGCGGGCGGAGAGGTGCTGCAGTCTCTCTAACGACCTAGACTTCAGGGAAGTTAGAGTAGAGGAGACAAAACTCATCTTCCTTCTGTTGTAGAAGAGAAGAGCTGCATCTTAGTACAAAGGAAATGTGTAGGGTTAGGTGAGAGAATTTTTTCCCCTTTTGTGCGTTGTATTACGACTTTTCCCGCTATGGTAAGTCTTTTTTTTTAATTTTCACCTTGGACTTTCAAAGGACTCTTTGAATGATCTCTAACCCTAGGGTTCTGGGCATTACCTTAATCATCTTGATGCATAAATGTACTTCTTGAATTACAAGAAGAAAGAATTACACAGAAAGAATTTCAACTTTTATATGCCTAATCTTGATGGAAATGGTTTTATATATTTTTAGGCTAAAAGACGGTGAACTGTGGAATAAATTCTTTGTGCGGATTCTGAATGCCAGTGATGAGTCCACAGTGTCTGTTCTGAGGGAACTTGCAGCAGAAATGAATGAGGTGTTTGACACCACATTCCAAAGTCACCTGAACAAAGCTTTATGGAAGGTAGGGAAGTTAATTGGCCCTGGGGCTTTGCTCTTCCAGCAAGACAGGCAGTCACGTGTCTCGCAGATCCCTGCCTGAAACCCGCGGTTCTGCTGTGGGACACTGACCTGTACATGCTGCGGTTTACTGCAGGGCACGGTGAGACACACTTTCCCGCCAGCACTTCTCTGCTTTCTGGTAGTGGTGTGCTTCTAGGTACCTGGCATTTTTTTACACAG
Source organism: Macrotus californicus (assembly GCA_007922815.1). Classification (NCBI taxonomy): domain Eukaryota; kingdom Metazoa; phylum Chordata; class Mammalia; order Chiroptera; family Phyllostomidae; genus Macrotus; species Macrotus californicus. The sequence goes on along the minus strand of VMDR010001533.1, from coordinate 69,016 downwards.
CAGTGTACCTACTCTTGTTCTTGTCTAACTTTAACAAAGAACTGTTTTATTCTAAATGCCCTCCATGTGAATGGGTACCTTGTTGTTTAATGCATTTGTCTCTACTTTTCCCTGTACTTTCCCTTTTTGTAATTGGTGTGGTGTACCCTTATAATCACTATGTATTTTAGTAAATAATAAAATAGCATTTGTTAAATTTGTGCTTCTACCATCTCATCTACTTTTTGCTAACTAAGATGATAAACAGCTTGATTTTTGTACACACGAACTATTTTACTATGGGAATGTACATATTCTAGATTTGGAACTGTTACGATAGGATCGTAACAAGACGGAATAGCTAACCATTCCTTCAGGTGTTCCTGACCTTCAAGTAAGTGGTCTAGATTGAAAAGTAGATAAAGTGATTTATGCAAGGCCAAATTTTCTTAAATTTCAAGTGGCAAGGTTGTTCATGCTCTCAATGTATTTTAATGTTTTTTATTTTTTATCCACCAAGTTCCTTGGTCTACTTATATAATCTAGTGGGTCTGTTGCTACTGGGTCCCTGATTATGTCAGTGGCCGTTAGAAAGGAAAAGAAAGGGTTTTCAATGGGGTTTAGCAGCCCTTTAGAAATGGACCAATCACCGCTGTGCGACACACAGAATGACTTGGTGGAGACTTGAAGGAATAGAAAGGGGTTTTGTTATTTGGAAAGCTTGAAGATGCAGAAGGTCAGAATAAAGAGATAACTTTGAAGTACGGAATAATTTGAAAGAGTAGGTCTAGATGAAGTATTTGGGCCCCTACATGGAAGCATGAACTACACCTGGCCTTGGGGATAGGGAAGGAAATTGGTATAAAAGGACACTGAAGATTACCTACTTCATATCTAAATATCAAAATTATCATATATGTCCCTGGCTACTGTGGCTCAGTGGATTGAGCACAGACCCGAGAACCGCAGGGTCACTGGTTCCATTCCCAGTCAGGGCACATGCCTGGGCTGCTGGCCAGGTCCCCAGTAGGGGTCGCGCAAGAGGCAGCCACACACTGATGTTTCTCTCCCTCCCTTCCCCTCTCTCTAAAAATAAGTAAATAAAATCTTTTTTTAAAAATGATCATATATGTCTCCATTCTGGTACCTGATTTTTTACGCTCTAGTCACGGTCACTGCTCTAAGATTTCTGGAAAGCAGGAAGTTCTAAATGTATCTCAACTAAAAATATCTAAGCATATATAGTTGAAGCACCAAGTCAGAAATTCTTGCTCTTAACTAAAATATGACTCCTCAAACATTTTCACCTTTGTTTCTCATACAACTTAAGATGTAAAATTATATGTTTGTGTCTTTTAGTAATTGAGCCCTTCAGCCCCTCTGCTGTCCTCATTTTTCCACCAACCGCTTTAACACAAAGTCATTGCTCTGAGGCTGGACAATAAACTGAGGTTCTTTCTTAACATAAGCTTAGCTACCATCTGGTGAATTCTTCAGCAGCCTTGACAGCCAGGCTGACAAACCAGTGGGCATGGGGAAAGATTAATTTCTGAAAGTCCACTCCAAGGACGGGGAGGAGAATCTGAGGAAGCTACTTATTAGAGAGCTGGCAACTGTCAGCCGCCTCTCCCTCCGTTTCCCATCGCCTGCAACCCCAGGCCTTCGTCAAGGGCGAAAGCGGTCCCTGGCCACTCGGGACCTGTGACGTCCTCGTCTTCGCTTTGCCGACGCGTAAAACCGCAGCGCTGGCACGTTTTTATTTCTCTCACACTTTATGCTTGCTTGTCTTGGAAGAAGCTTCTGATTTTTTACAGAAGTTTCAAATGATTCTTAGTTCTTTTCTCACTGAGGCAGAGTAGCATAATGATGGACCTAGAAGGAAGGACGAAAAAAGCTGAAAAGGCAGGATTTTCACTGTTGTTTGGAGGGACCATGGGGACTGAGTGCCCCCCCACCCCCCCCACGAAGTGTGCATCCACTAATCTGCTGTGACGGCAAAGCCTTCCTCCTGCGAAGGCTGCATAAGACCCCGCCCCCGAGTAGGAGCGCTCTCACTGCTGTGACCCCGCGTCTAGAAATGCAGCTTTCCTGGAACAGGAGGACGCCAGACTGTTAGTGGAGCTGTCATTCAGGGTAGACAAGAAAGCCTTTCAGAGGGTTAGCACAAGACTCTGAAATGAATCTTACCGTTTAGGGTAAAGTTTTTAAGCAAAGACAGCAAAGAAGTGATTCTTTTCTGTTGTATCAGAAAATGAGAAATTATTTGTCCAGCCGCACCAACTCTTTCTAATATGTTCACATTTGCTTTCTATCTGGCTCCTAAAATTAAAACTTCCCTTTGAAAGGAAGGTATATTAAAGAAAAAGTTTTTTAATATGACAAACTTCGACCTTAATGAGGTTCATGGTTCCACCAAAGACCCATGAAGCCATGAATAAAAGAGGATAAAGGTGGCATTTCAAATTAAATTGGGGAAAGATGTGTTATTCAGTAACTGCTGTTGAGACAGTGGGTCAGAGCTTGATCTCTGTCACCAGTGCCACCACTAGTTCGGACAGCGCATCTGTGCAGATTGGAGAAAGGCCCCTCCCTCTGGTGGACTTCGTGCCCCTCAGTGCGCCGTTGCTTGGCTGGGTTTTGGCCCCACTCAGCCGGTGCCCTTGTGTAATGAATAAGTTTCATAGCCGTGTGCAGGATCTTCGCTTGTTTTAATGTGTATCCACAGAACAATTTTAGATAGATCAACAATGTTAACATAAAGAATATATAAAATATTAGATTACTTTGTAACTTTCTGTCTGTGTGACGTTAAACCAGGATGAAACGAGACTGCTGTATTAGTGTACAGTAGATAAACAAAGTCTAACACGGCCACTCATCTCTCCTGTCACAAAACAAAGCCATAAACTCAAAGTAGGAAAAGTCACCTACAAATACATGTGAGGTGGGACCCAAAAAAACAGATTTTAGTTATTGAATATACAAAATGATGTATTCTTACATGTTTACACTTCAGTCACCTTCAAAGTACTGTCTATTTGATGCAATATACCTGTTGAGATGTTTTTTCCCCCTGCTCAAAACAGTTTTTGAACTTGTCTATTTTGATGCCTTTTAGTGCTGCTGCTGTTTTTTGTTTCACCTCTTCCACATCGGGCACGACATTTCCCTTGGAGGACTTGAGACTATTTATTTTTTTAGAGAGAGGAGAAGGAAGGGAGAAGGAGAGAGAGAAACATGGATGTGGGAGAGAGACATCCATCAGTTGCCTCTCGCACACCCCCACCTGGGGACCTGGCCCACAACCCAGGCCTGTGCCCTGACCCGGAATCAATCCAGTGACCTTTTGGTTCTCAGGCCAGCACTCAATCCACTGAGCTACACCAGCCAGGGCTCCCTTTGAGGACTTTTTTCATCCCAGGAAACAAAAATGTTGCTAGGGGAGAGATCGGGTGAATAGTGAGGGTGGGGCACAGTGGTCATGCTGTTTTTTGGTCAAAAACTGCTGAACTCTGGGCCCAGTGTGGGCAGACGTTCTTATAAATCACCTATCGTGAAATGGGCAAAGGCATTGAAAATCTTCCAAAAAACATTCACTGAAGCTGAACACAGACTCTCACAACAATGCAGCTGGTACACTGATACAGATGGGTTCCTAGAACACTCACCTGGTGGGGGAAGCCTGTACCACAAGAGGCCCGCCTTCCAGAAGGTAATTCCAGTTTTGGGGGGGTTCCCCTCATAGTAGCATCACCTTTCACCTGGATTGCCTCAGTTCTCGTAACTGCCTCTACACTCCCCTCCCCACGTCCAGCCATGCAGGAGCCCTCCAGGGGCCTCCCGTCTCACGCAGCACAAAATCTAAAGACCTTCCCACGACTGGCAAGACTCTCCCAGACCCAACCCCGCTCTTTCCCGACCTCTTTCCCGACTCCTCTTTTCCTTGGGCACCTGGCACTCTCGTCCGCCCCCCTCCTTGCTGCTCCTCAAACATGCCGACTAGTTTCTCTCTTTACAGCCTGTTTGCTTTGCCATGTTTCCTGCCTGGAATGTCCCTTCCTGGGTTTCATGTGGTTTGCTCTCTTACTTCTCTTCAGGTGTCTTCTCAAATACCCATGTTATCAGAGAGGCCTTCCCTGGCCGTCTGTACAAACAGCATCCCCACACACTGCTACTGCTTTCTATTCTTTACCCTGCCTTATTTTCTCTACAGCACCTATCAACTACCTCCCGTGCGTGTGCGTGGGTGTGTGGGTGTGTGAGCATTGTCCTGTTTACTCTTTTCGGGATGGTTTCTTCCAAGTTTTATTTATTTAATCAAAATGTGTACTTGATTTCCCACATGTGTTTAATTCAGCCTCACGTTCATTTGACAGTGTGTGTGTGTATCTTACTTACTACCAGCATTTAAGCTCCTCAGGGCAGGGGTTTGCTTTCCTGTAAAAATGCAGTATAAACCTGAGATTTTTATCATTCACATAGCAGTTGAAAGTTGTGTTTGAGGATAAGAGGAGGCAAGCACTCATTATTAGCTGGAATGCAAATTTAGTGATTAGGGGATTTGGCAATCTTTATTAAATTTAAATATTCATTTCTTTCTGTTTAAATAAAGTTTCCTAATATTTACCTTAAAGAAATGTTGACCCTGGTGGTCAGAGATGAAGCGCTGCTTGTAACTGTCCTCCTGCTTCCAGGGCCCGCTATGTCCTAAGGGCAGTCAGACCCTGGGAGAGCAGGAGTGCTGGCCCTGAGCAGAGGTGACGTCAGACCGCTTTTGTAGACGGGGCTGCCTTGGCATTGCTGCTGAAGGCCAGTCTTCCAGTTCGGCAGGAGCCAGAGAGGTGGCAGAACCTGAAGGTTAGGCTTTGAAAGAGGAGTTCCCCACATTTTCAGTGTATGTTACAAAGGAAAGAAGCCTGAAAGGAACAAGTGATTGCCTGTGGGGAGAGGGTGTAATGGTGGCGAAGGAAAGAATGAAGGCTTTTCCTTTTCCACTTGGACATTTCTGCACATGTACATGTATTTCTCATGTCTACAGGGTGATCGAGGCTAAGAAATTACGGGCCGTGGTTTGTCATCTTCTCCCTTATCTACATTAAAAAAAATAAGCCTAGTAATACATGTTAGTTGTTTTTCTAATGGGAACTGTAGGTTAATTTGGAATTAAAATGTGAGCCTGAAAATAATTTTAAATCATTGAGGATAATATATCTAAACTTCTATTTTTAGTGTGCTAAAAATTCATGTGTTCAAATGTTTTGTAGTGTTTTCTATTCAAGGTATGCTTTCTAAAATTAGCATCTTCCCACCATTACAACTTCCTATGTCTGTAAACAAGGGGTTGAATTATATAAAGCTCAACTTATTCAAAATAAATATATTGAATGGCTTTCATATTAAAAACTTGAGTTTCCACAAACTGACATTGTGTGATTGAGAAAGGAACAAGCGGTAATGAACTTAGGCTAAACTTCTATAAACACCCACTTTTCTTCCATCAGAGCACAGCACTCCCAGTTGCCCTGCTGCAGTGGAGGCTCCTGCGGCAAACCCCCCACCGCTGAGCACTACTGTCCCCTACGTTCAGGCCTCTCCCTGGGGACAGCGGTCGCCCAAACTGCTAGTTTTCACCCCCACGTGAGCAAAGGACTCTGTGTCTGTTCACTTTATACGCTCCCAGAAATTACACATAGTTCTCAAAAATAAGGAGATTAAAATGTTGGAAACGTGCAGCCGTGAGTTTCAAAACACGAGTTGTGTTAGCGCCTCGGTGAGGGGCGAAGTCAGTCACAGGCTCTGCACGTGCCTGTGCCGAAACCCCCTTTCCTACCTGTTGTGTCGCTTCGGGCGTCTTTCTTTAACCTGTTGTGATTGGCTGCTGACCTTACATCGTGCTACACTTCATTGTTTGCTTTACTCTTCTCAAAATTAAATGTTATTTTTACAGGTTTGTTTATTCCATCAGAATGTGTACTTCATTTCCCACTGTGTTTAATTCCGCCCCACATTCATTTGAAGCAGTTAATGTGAACCAGCCTGTGCTTCAGTTTCAAAGTAGTTTCATTTCACTGGCCTGGTCATGTGATGCATTTTATTTCATTGTTTCAGTCCTGCAATTAGCAAAGTGAGGATGGGATTCCATAAAAGCAAATACCCATTAAAATCTGTGCACAAAAGTATGAGTATCATTTACTTGTTTGATTTTGCATTTTTTAAACAAAATGGAAAAAAATTTGGTAAGACTAGAATAAAGTAATAAAGTAACGAAAAGGATGACACGTGAGGCGTCAGTGAAATTGGATCCTTTAGGAAATGAGACGGTGGAGGGTGAGTGTGTGTGGTATGGCGAGTCAGGGAGTCCCTGTGACTCCAGCGGGTCAGGTGGGCAGAGACATGTGCTAGGCAGAGCAGACAAAAGTTAACCAGCATTGCTGGGAGGGACTTTACTGGTCAGGTGGACCCCGTCGTTAGACAAAGAGGCCATTTGCCCAGGACTCACCCAGTCAGGCACATCCAGGATCCCACCCTGTGGACCAGCGGTCGGGATTCCATGGTGCAGAAACCGCTGGGGGCGGCCCATCACCCCTGCCTGTACCGGTCCCCTGCAGAGCACATGCACCTGCCTTACCTTAACTCAGATGAGCTCTTTGGGACGAGATCTGTTTTTATACCCTAGGTGTAACTCGCATGTAGTGCTCACTCTGTAGGGCACCAACCTCACAGGCCCAGACCCTCCTCAGTACTGAGGTGGCTCCCTGCCAATGGCACCAAACCAAACAGCGTGGTGGTTAGAAATGCTCTCTCTGGGAAGCGGAGTGCCTGGGCCTGACTCCTGGCCGTGTGGCACTGAACAAGTGGCTAAGCCAGAGTCTTTCTCTGCAAAACGAGGACACTCGTGCCTACTTTGCGGAGTACTGAGAACTAGAGCTTTTAGTTCAGATACCTGTAGATGCTTGTACTGATTTAGTTCCAAACATCATTTAAATAGTTGAAATTTCTCTGGAAACTTCTCGAGTACCTTGGGACCCCAGCTACTTGATTGGAGTCTCACTGTCTTGGACTAATTTACGGTACAGAGTATAGCTAAATCTGTGATGTAATTAAGGTAAGTGGAAGAAATGTGGTATTCTGTAACCTAATGGATAAGGCAAAATGGCGTGTTTCTGTTGGGAGTGACCTTCAGGCAACAAAATATCTGTACTTAAGACGGTCTCAAGATCAGCCAAGCACCAAGCTATCAGGAAGGTCCATCTGGTCCCCAGTCTTTAGTCTCAAGGTCGTTTAAACTCAGAGGGCCTCCTCTGGCTTCCAGCCGGCCGCTGCTGCTGTGCCGTGGCCAGAGCAGACAGCTAAAGGATGGCCTCCGGTCCCGTCCGCTGCGCTGGGTCAGGCCAGGTCTTCCTGCTCCCAATCGTGGGAAGCAGGATGCAGATCCCTTGTCCAGCCACCTACACTCGCATCTCACTCCTTTCCCTTCCTCTCCCTCACCAGAGGCATTTCTGCCTCAGGGAGCAGGACCTACTCAACCCATTTAAATCCTAGACATTTTGTGTCTTCCTGAGACGATTTTGTAGAGCTTAGGCTTTTGGAACTGTTTCTGTTTTATGCTTTGCTACATCCCTGTCCTGAGCCAATGGATAAAAGGTGACCACTGCTTAATGGGAAAAAGAAAAGGGGAAGCATAGGAAGCCCAAGAACTTGATTTAAGAACTGGAAAACCTGGGCTCACACCTCATGTCTGTTCCTTACCAGCTGCCTAATCAGAGCAGGCCAGTCTGCCATATGGAAACTAGTGCTGATGGTTCCTACCCCAAAGGGCACTGTGAGAACTATAAACACGTATGGTTGCCAAACATGAACATTCCTTGGCTCGTAGCAAGTAGTAGATTCCTGTCTCCTCAGTAGCCAGCTCAGAGATGGGCACAGGAGAGACAGGTGGAGCTGGTGTAACCCATTGTATTCACTCAGGCCTCCAGTTGCAGCCTGTTGCCTCCTGCCTCCTTTTTTATTTTTAGGCAGAGGGGAAGGGGGAGAGAGAGAGAAACATCAATGTGTGGTCTGGCCTGCACCAGCGACCCTTTGGTTCATAGGCCAGCACTCAATCCACTGAGCCACACCAGCCAGGGCCTCCTGCTTTACTTTAAACGTGTTCTTTTACCCCCTCCAGGACAGGAAATAGTCTCTCAAACTGTGTCAAAGATTAGCTAACAAATATATACTGAGCTCTACAGGGGCTCCAGTGGGATAGAGAGACATAAGGCATGCTGACTCCCTTCAGGGAGTTTATACCTTAGCTCGAGAAACAGGGTGTTACAGGTCAAAATCCAAGACAATATACAGAGAAGTCAGTCTAGGGACATCTCAAAGTAAGCCATGACCAGAAGCCAAAGGTATATTAGGATACTCAGTGGACATGACGGCCACCCTGGGTTGGGGTGTCCTGGAAGCCATCATGGTATGACCGGGATTGGAGCTGCTTTGTATCAGGTAGTTTTCACCTGCGAAAGTAATCACAAAATAATTAAAAATACTGTGAGGGGTAGGAAGGTCTGCTGTCTCACATGCCACCGGCCTGGGGCTGAGCCCCTCGTGCAGGACCCAGTCCCAGCTTTCTGCTCCGCCGTCCTCAGCGTGCTGGCTCTGACCTCTAGCTGGTCTCTTTGGCAGTGCAGGCGGCTCCCACAGTTCCGAGCTCAACAACCTGGAGCAGCACAAGAAAACTTCCCCAAAACCCTCCCAGCGAGCTTCCCCTCATTTCTTGGTCACACTGTCAAATGCCCTAGGGCTCCCGCACTGATCCCGGGCAAGAGGAAGGGAGTTACCAAAATGGGTCCAAAGTAAGAGTCATCCCTGGGACCGGTGCTGGGGAGGGGCCTTTCCCTGGTCACACGGGAAGGGGAAGAATGCACACCCAGGCACACTGGGTGTCTTCCAGCCAGTGAGAAGGGAGATGAGATGGCAGGTAACCGGTAGTGTCTGCGCACAGGTGGTGCTGGGTTTGGTAGCAAGATCGCATCCGGGGTTGTCAGCCCCTGTCCTGTTAGTGACTGAGCAAGGGAGTCAACTTCAGGAGACCTTAGTTTTCTCATTTCTGAAGTGGGATCATAGTTCCGACCTAGGTTATAAATTACACGAGGACAAGGACTTGAGCTTTGTACCCAGCAAGTACTCAATGGATATTTTTTAATGGATTCATTAATTGGGTTATTTGAGGATTTAATGAATTAATGTATAGTAAACAGTGCATAGCTTATAATGTGTGCTCAGGAAGATGAGCTTTTGGCTACAGTCACTGGAGGGGCATTAGAAACCCTCCACATACCTCCTTTTCCTGCTTTGGAGCACCTGTGTGGCCAGACTCATCGCTAGGCCGTGCCCATTGCAGAGGCTGAGATGTGTTGAGGACTCTGCTCCTGGTAGACTAGGGCTGGGATGGCAGAGGCCCGTCACATCCTCTGCTGAAGAGAGGACACACTTGTGGAGTCCAGGACTGGGGACTCTGCAGTTTGTAACTGCTCTGACCCATTTCTGAGCCGGCCCTCACCTTGCTGTTAACTCCTCAGGGCTGATCCCCTGAAGTGCCCCTGGGACCAGCCTAGTGGGGAGGGGTGCCCACAAAAGGCTTTTCCTTTTCACTGTCTCAGCGAAGGCCCAGCCCATTTCTACTAGTCCCGCCTTTTCCGTGCTTGACAGAGATGGGCCAGCCCCTCCCAGAGACGCTGCTCCCAGGAAAACGCCACTGCTGGGCCCGCTGCCAGCCACTGCTGAGGGCTGAGTGCGGACTCCCTCCTGAAGTCTCAAGGCCCTGTCCTCTGTCCCACAGAGATGAAAGCCAGCCAGAGGCAGCACATCCCTTTGTGCAGCGCTCACAGCTCAGGAAAGCAGGATGTGGCCAGACCCCAACCGAGGGGCTCCCTTCAGCCATCTGTGCAGTATCACCCAGAAACAGTTGAGCCAGAGCTGCCCCAGGGGGTTCCTGCCTCAGCCTCGGGGTCACAGTGAGAGTCAGGGCCACACTCTGAGTCGCAGATTCCTCATCTGTACAAACTGGAGTAATAACACCGACATCTTGGTGTTTTGAGGATTCAGTGAACAGGTGGAAATATCCATCCTGTGCTGGCACCTGCCAAATAATTCATTAAAATGTTTTCAGCTGCTGCCACCCCACCTCACGAAACCAAGTATTTTCACAATTCCACTCACCTTTGGGAAAAGTATTCTGTTCCCTTGAAGTACACTTTCTCCTCAGGAGAAACTCCTGGAGGTCAACAGCAGAGTCCCTGGCCCGGGTCACTGCTAATCTCAAAGAGAATTCTGGTCTGTGCTCCACTCCCTTGCGCCCCCTATAGCACTGTGATGGGCGGGACAGGGATGCCGTCCAGGACAGTGCTTCTGACCAGCTGCTGGCGCTGCCCTCTTCTCAGGTCTGTCTCCCACTGACCACCCCCCTGTCTCTCTTTAGGCTTCCCCTGGTTGCCCCGGAGGCGTGGGAGATGCCAAGCCAGCTTCTCGGGGAATAATCCCTGTTTTCTGTCAGGCACCACTTTGTTCCCTTTACCTCCCCTCCACTTCCCTGCCCCTTGGTTTCCAGGCAGGTTTTGCAGCCCCCACTGGGCCATTGGAAGGCCGCCACTCTTCGCTTTTAGGCAGAGGGCCAGCCTTGGTGGGCCTTCTGCTCAAGGCCAGAGCAGCAATGGCCAGGTAGCAGGGCTCTTGGTAGTAACTCCCGGGCTTTTCCAACTTGCTTTATTTGTAGTAAAGAGTTGCTGGAGAAATCCCCTACTCTGCAGCCCAGCAGGCACTCGTAATCAATGGAGCATGATAAGGAAAAGCCCCCCCCCCCCCCACCACCAGCCATCCTCCACACACCTTGCCCTGCCTGCCACCAAGGCACTCATTACCGTGGGCTCTGCCCCCCACCCCCAAACACACAGGAGAAGGCACAGAAGGTACCCGGAGTACCCCTATCTGACAAGGTCCTTAAGCATCCTTCCTACCGAGGACCCCCAGGACTTGACCTGGTCATCCTCTCTTTTGCTACCACATCTGAGAGGGTGGGCGGGTGCCCTGCAGGCATCCGCTCCTCAGGCACCCACCTGCCATGCAGGAGGCCATTTGGGAAAATCTCTTGGAGGTGAGGCCTCTGCCTCTGGCCTGGCTCTCCTGGAGGCCCAGGGCTGAGGGACACTGCTGAGGCAGCTGCAGCCCTGCCTGGGGTGTAGGACACAGGCCTCCAGTGACAGCACCTGCTCATTAATCCAAGGCTTCCTTGTGGAGCCTGCCCTGGCTTGGGATGGTAGGAGGCAAAGGGGAGCAGGATCTGTTCCTCCCTTCCTGCCCTGAGGTGCGAGGTGTTGACGGGTGTAGGCAGGTGGAGACAGGCCTGCTCAGCCATCAAAAAGGCCTGTGTAAAGCGCCCTCTCTACATGCGGCGCAAGGAGGTGGAGTGTGTGGAAGAATCTGAAGATCTAGAAAAATTTGGCAGTGAAAGGGAATTCTTCCCACATGCTAGAACACTACACTTGTTTCTGAAACGTCGGTCTTTGGGAAAGCCCGGGGAGCATTAGGGAAAGTTTAGGGCTTCATTGTTACAGGGCCTTTCTAAGCACTTCCCCAAAGGATTCTTTTCAAACCAGCAACAGGACATTGTGGCTTCAGTCACTCCAGCTGAACGCAACTCACCAAAATGGTGCAGATGAGGCAAGCTGCTCTTGAGTCTATAAGTACACGTCCATTTTCAAAAACAAGAGCTTCAAGTGAAAAACTTCATTAAGAAATTGTAAGGACACCGTCTTGGCTGATTTGCACACTGCAGCCCTGAGAGCCAAGGTTAAAGGCAGAAATGTGCGTGGTGACAGCACTACTGCCTTTGACTAGATCACGGTCACATCACACTCGGGGCCGAGCTAGAAGGGGCCTGTGAGGACAGCAAAGGGAACAACAGAGGCCTGTGCAGAGGGGAAGCCACATTCCAGCCCTGACGGCCCCCACCGTTTCCTTGTGGCTTTGCTGAGTCACTTAATCTCTGGGCTGCAGCTTTTTCACCTGTAAAAGAAGGGGTGGGGCTGATGATTCTAGAATCCCTCTCGTATTCCAAGTAAGGGAGGCCAGAGCACAGAAGCCCTGCAGGTGTTTATTCATTCATTCAACAAAATTTGCCTGAGCATCTACTATGTGCCCAGCACTGTGCTGGGATTCCCGCCCTGGGCAACTCACAGCCTCCTGGGGTGAGCAGAGAGGTGACTCCATCGGCATAAAGAAGGGCACCAGGCACTGGTCCAGGAACAGAGGCTTCTGCACGGCCCCTGCTACAGGCAGCCAACCTTTGTGGGGTTTCCTCAACAGGCTGGCAGATTCCTCCCCCCACCCCATCCTGCCGCCTTTTCTACAACCTGTGAAAAAAATGGATCTAAATTTGCCAATATTTTCACCAAATCAAGCTGTCATGCAACATGATGGAGCAGAGGAATGAGTCTGCTCGTGCAGGCCGCCCGTTCTCGGAAGGCCGTGAAGACGAGAAGAACAAAAGAATCAACAATTACAGATGATCACACTCAGGAATTTAAAATGATTAGAAAAAGTGCCAGAGATGCCATGGTGACCAATGGCTGCTTTGGGGCCTCAGGCACCCTTTCCTTTAGTACCAGCACCCTAATCTTCACCACATCGTGTCTGGTGACAGAAGCACTATGCCCAGGCTACCGGCCCTCTACCAAAGCCAGAGGTGGATACGTGGCCCGAGCCCACCGACCAGATGCTACTCCCTGCCCTTGGACTAGGTGCGGAGGTGCACTAGGTGGGGTGTGCGGTGGGAGCCCCTTCCCCCGGGGTCAATCCTGATGCCCGGAGATGTCGGGGCTGCACCGGCTGCTGTCCTGAACCCGATGCTCCAGACTTCTCATCAGTGCTAGTAATTAGTTACCTGGTGGCTAGGTAACTAATCGAAAAACTTCCCTTCCTGCTCAAGATGGAGCTAGGGCGGGTTCCATGGCTGGTAGTTGGAGGACCTGACTAATGGAAGTTTTGATGGTTAATGCCACGTGGTCTAATACTTTGCAGCTCAATCAAAATGTCTCTGTTCAGCTCGAGCCCTTCGCACAGGAGGTGACTGGGGTCAGGTTTGCAAGCCCAACCTGCCCTCGTTGGTGGGTGGATGAGAATGAGCACCAAGCCACCCAGTCACGCCACCCGAGGGCTAAGAAGGAAATTCGTGTTTGCTGAGCTCTGAGGATGGGCAGTCCCAGTGCCAGAGGCTTTGTTCCTTTCATTCCCATAATCCTGGAAGTCAGGCGAAATCATCCCCATTTTATGAAGGAGGACATTGAGTTCAGGTGGAAATAACCTACCAAAGATTGGCTGATGAACGGTGGAGCTGGGACTTGAAGTCAGAGCCTGGGCTTTTAACCCGACACCGCCCTGCTCACTATGGAAGGAAACGTATGAAAGAGTTTTCAAAAACAGTGAGTAGCCTAGGGCGACCCTGGATGTAAGGGGCTGAGGGGTGGGAAGGGTCAGCGCGTTTCCAGCTGTGGGCAGCACTGGGCACTGGGAGCAGGAGCTGGACAGTCAGGGCGGCATCTGCAGCGGGGCAGCAGGACGTTGGGCTGAGGGTGAGCATTGCCAGGTCTGTGGTCAAAGCCACGGAGAGGAGAGTGTTTCAACCGAGTGTGGGTAACGGTGGGGAGAGAGAGGGGTAGGGAGCCAAATCTTGGGCACCCCACAGCTGGGTACTGGGAGAAGTACAGGAACCAGTGAAGGAGGCGGGGAGGCTCAGAGAGCGGAGAGCACTGTGGAAGATCAGGCTCCACCTGGACCGCTCGGGGGAGGGGGCCGATGGGCGCATGCGCAAAGGAGCTCCGACCACCTACCTGCAAATGCCCCCGTTTCTGACCAGGGGCGATGATACCCAGGGGACGGGTTGAGTGGCTGCCTTCTGGTTCCTGCAAACCCAGGAGGCCAGCGTTCACGCTGCCCAGCACCCCCTGTGTGCTGCTCACATTAAAACCAGCTGAGACCGGGAAAGGGAGCTCAGCCCAGCTGTGGTCAGGGCCGGCCAGGTCTGAATCTCACAGCTCTGCGGGGGTGGGGAGCCTGGGAGGTCTGGCCTCTGGGGGACTGGGGGAGGCTCCGGATCCCAGCAGGCAGCCCTTCCTCTCCCACCCCCTCAGTAAAGGAAGGCAGGGAAAAACGTGTTTTTATAAATAGCTCCAGCCCCAGCTGATTTGTAAATTCAGTGGGTTTTTTTGTGTCAGTGACATCATCCTCTTCCCCATGGCAACCCTCGACGATATCAAAATTGCCAAGCAACGTTGGAGCAGGTCGCTGCCTGAGGATTTAATGGAGAAATCCCCAAGTGAGCCGGGGTGCGCGGTGGAAGAGGGGCGCGCCGCGGCGGGGAAGGACGCTCGAGCCGCCGGTGCCGCCTGCCAGGCAGCCAAGGGCCAGCTGCGGCTCCTGGGGCCACACTCCCTTTGGTAGCTCCGCTGTGGACCGCAGGTGGGGGAGGGCACTGCTCCCTGCCTGACATTCCAGGAGAGTCATCTAGGTGACTAAGCTGGCCCACTGGCACTGAGTCACCCGCTGGCTCGGAGGTTTCTTTCTTCCCTTTTGCATCTGATTATCTTGGGAACTGGGAACTTGGAGCTGCACCTGAGTCTCACCCCTGCTAGCCTCTCCTCCCTGCCTTGGGCACCGAGGAAGATGGGACCTGCTGAGAGTGTGCCGCCACTTCCTAAGGACATGGAAGACGCCGCGGGGGCCCAAGGTGCCATGGGAAAGACTCCCGCCAACAAAGTGCAATAGCAGATATGGTGATCAGGCTGCTGTGTCCTCTAGAGGTGTCGGGAGAGAAGGGGAGTCTGGCCCGGGCCGACTGGAGTCCTCCTGGGCTGGCTTTGAACTCACCTCCCGTGAGATATTTCTGCAAATGAGTGTCTTCTAGGGTCAGAGTGGCATTTGGAGAGTGAGGCAGGTAGGTGGCTCTGTGCTGGGTGTGGCCCCACGTGTGTGAGAGTGTGTGTTGTGCCAGTGCTGAGGACAGCAGGGGGCATCCGCAGACAGCTGGGGATGGAGAATTGGGCAGCAGCTCACCCTGACTGATGCTGGACCAGCCAGGTTCTGAGATGGGTGCTGTGGGAAAGGGAACTAAGCACCTGGCCTGAGCAGGGTGAGGAGCAGCTCCAGCCCAGACAAGCCCAGGCCCTCTCTGAGTCCACAGCACAGACACACGGCGGAATGCCGAGGCAGGGAGTGGTCCAGGGAGGCAGGCCAAGGATGGAAGCCAACCCGCCAGTGGGCTGGACAGCACATGGGCTGCTCCCTCTTCTGACAGCCCTGGGCACTGAGGAGACAGCTTTCTCCCAAGGAATTCTGTCACTCGCCCATGCGGTGCCAGTCAGCGTCCATGTGTGTTCTCTGCCAGGCTCACAGGGGTGCATTTCCTAAGAAGATTGCTGGCCAAGGCTCAGCCTCCCAGTACTCAGGACCCCGCCAGAGGCCACTGCTTGGCCCGGAACTCAGGCCAGAGCCCCCGGCCCCCACGGGGCATGCTCCGGTGTGTGTCAGGCAGAGGGGCGTGGGCCCCTACCTCCCCCACACAGCTGGCAGTTTCACGGGCACACCGGTGAGTAAGCTGCCGAGGGAGGAGGCTCTGTGCCCACAGAGGCAGGACGACACCAAGCAGGAGCCTTTGGGAGAAGCGGCTGAGCCAGAAAAACACTGAGGTTTTCTTTTTCTTTTCCTTTTTTTTTTTTCCTTTTTTCCTGAAGGGAGTGGCGCTTCCTGGGCTAGAGACAAGCACCAGCCTGCATTGGGGAGCTCAAGGCCCAGCTGCCCGGAGGAGCGGCCACGGTAAGGTCCCTGCTACCGACGCGGACATGGGCTCAGGCTTCCCAGGCCAGGGTGGAGTGCAAAGGTGTCCAGGCTACCTGCTATGTGGGACAAGGGAGCAGCTCTGAATTCCTGTGGGCCCCGTCCAACCTGGCCTCTGGTGTCCGTATTTCTGCGTTTCCTGCCTATACCTTCCTCTCCTGGGCGGAGCCAGTGCCTCTGGACACCCCTCCTGGATGCCCTCTTACCCTACCACCTCTGGGACACTCCCCTCTTGTATTTACCCCACAAATATTTATGGAGCGTCGCTGGGACCCAGGCTGCATGCCATGCCCTCATGTAGGACTTGACCTGGTATGAGTTTCTGACCCTGAAACTCTGTGCCAGGCAAGGTTGAGGGGGTGCCTGGCTGATTACCACTACCCCTCACAGGCCTTGGGCTCCTCACTGCTGCTGGAGGGTGAGGACCTGGTTTGTTCCAGGGATGTCAGGCCCAATGAGCTTGGGGTGTTAAAGTGCTGGGACCCCACCAAGAAGCAAGGCCAACACAGTGTAATTTGTTCTTTTTCTGGGTCATGCACCAAGGTTGGGTGGCCCTGCTTGGTTTCTTTTCCTCAGCTGGTCTGGTAGGAACCAGGTTCTAAGCGTTGAGGATGAGCTCTCTGGGCTGCCTGGCCCTTGGGCTCCATGGAAGCTTGTCTAGCTGGAAATAAGGCCTTTGGACCAAGCAAGGGCTCCTTTCTGCAGATCAGGAGTGGCAAGCCTGGGAAGCCTAGTCCCTAATCGGGAGTGGCTGGGCACCAGGAGCAAGGCTTCAGGAAGCACTTGATTTGGGGGAAGCTTTGTGCCCCTGTGAGTAGCCACAAGGTGGGAGTGTATGGGCTGCATGGGCCTCCTGGTCCGCCAGGAACAGACTGATTCTTTGTGAGCTGAGCTCTCTATGATGTGTCAGGCACAGGAAAGGTGTGGGGAGGGGGAGCCCATGGGACCAGAGTCAGGGTGAACCCCTGAGTGTCTCCCTCTCAACTAACCCCCACACCTGTCTCCAGGATGAAGAAATCCTGCCTCCCTGTAAAAGGTGACTCCAAGCCCGGGGGTCCCCTGAGTGTGCGGAGCTGAGCAGCAGCTGGTATCCAGCTGGGTCAGAGTGTCAGAGGGTGTGGAGCTCCAAACAGCAGGCAAGCAGGGTGGCAGCTGATGGAGCCAGGAGGGAGCAGAGGGCAGAGGCCAGATACAGGGGCAGGAGAGGAAAAGGCTACCTGAAGTTCAAAGATGGCTTAGGGAGGGCTCTGGATGCTGATTTTCATATACCTGCCCTCCTCTGTGGCAGGGGGTAGGTGGAAACGCCGAGACTACATTCCTTACACACATGGCCCCAGAGACAAGTCCAGCACACTCTGTCTTGGATGTAGAAGGCCAGAAGGACTCGTGGGAAGCTGTCCTCCTCATAGGATGCCCTCTACTCCATGAATGGGAAGGTCAAGGGCTCAGGAGCAGTTTCTGAGACTTGGACAGGAGGCAGGGTGCGGGCACCCCTCATCCACAGGCATTCTGTGGCCTGTCCCTGCCCCCGCCACCCCCGGGGGCTTAGAGAAGAGAGTTCATTTCTGGCACCTGCCTTGGGGGAAGGAAGTGGGCTGGCTACCAGGCTGGAATAGAGCATGGGAAGGTGAAGGCCTGGAGGCAGAAAGAGCTGTCAATCTCCTGAGGCCCCGCTGGTCCTCCTGCCCAGGGTGAGCACACTGACTGGAAGACCCCCTCTAAGCTCAGCCCTAGGGCCCATTAAGGGCTAAGGTGAGATGTGTGGGGTTCGAAATAAAGGGAAGTGTGTCTTTTCTTGGCAAGATGCGGGCTCCAGGCAGCACTGGGAGACTGTGATTGGCACCCTGCTCTGGCTCGCTTGCAGGCAGGGTACAGCTGCTGCCTGACTCCCAAGTGCAAAACTGGTGGCAGAAACGGAGGGTGGGGGAAGTGCCAAGAAAGGAACAAGACTGGGCCCTTGCCCCGGGGAGCCTACAACCCTCAGCAGAGGAGGGGAAGGAGAGCTGAGCGCGGGGCTGACCCCACTGGAAGCAGCTGAGCCTCAGAGTGGTGACCAGCGGCAGGGGGTGCTGCCTTCTGCTCGCTCCGGGTCCCTGTTCATCACTAAAATATCAGTCATGACCCATTCAGTCCAGGTAATTTATAAATTTAGACCAATACCGGGAGGTGGTTCTTAACACAGAACTTTATGAAGAGATTTTTAAACAATTAGCTGAGAATGAAAACACAAAGGAAGAAGCAGCTTCCACTGTTGTGGACAGAAGACAGGGACTGGGAAAGGCACAATGGTGGAGGGTTAACTGCAAGAGTCAGCAGGTGAGTGTCAGGCCCCGGGCAGCCGGTTCCTGCCGGGTGACCTCAGATGAATTACCTCATCTCGCTAGGTCTTAATTTCCTCTGCTGTCCAACAGAGATAATTATAGGACCTATGAGATGGGATTGTGGAGAAGATTAAATAAGGCCCTGTGCACACACTCAGCAAACACTGAGCGGGCACGTAGCGCTCAGCAATGCTGTTACCATTGTGGTGGCTGTTAGTGTCAGAGAAACAAAGTGCCGCGAGGCAGCGACCTCCCTGGGGTCTTCAGGGGAATCAGAAAAGGCTGCATGGAGGAGGTGGCTTTGGAAGAACTCTTCCTTCTAGAAAAGCTGATCCATGCCCGATAATGCTGGAAGAAACAAAATACCAGATCCATTTTTTTTCCCCAAATAGCAAATTGTTTTTCCACTGAAGTTCTCTAAAGAATGATTTGAGACTGTCAAGAGTTTCCTTCTTTATCTGGGGGTTTAGAGTTTGACGTCTTGAGCACTTGACATGGACCGTATGTAGTGAAGGAACCTAGCAGCCCGGCCTGGAATCCGGCACATTCTTCTCTGGGCCTGGAATCTCATCACAGGGTGGCCCCGGTTCCTTGAAGAACTGTGTACACACCTGGAGGAGGTGCTTTGTGCAGAAGGGCCAGACTGGAGGCCACAGCGATCTCCTGGACTGCTGTGGCAGGGGACTCAGAAATGCCCAAGATTCATAAGGCTCAGATTCAGAGACATTTTTCTTTTTCTACCCAAGGGTTATTGTTCTATGAATTTAGGAAGGATAATCCTAGGTTCTGTTCACCTGAATGGAAGACTTTCATATGCTGGAGGAATTAGTGTGCAAAAAAAAGGGGTTCCCTGATAACTACATGGGGCCACATCAGCCCCAGCAAAGGGACGCCCATTCCGGCCAGCTTTTTCTATGCAACCTCTGTATGACACATCAGTGCCAAGACCCACGTCCTTACAGAGACAACGACAATCTTGTTTGTACACCTGTGGCTTCTCTGTGGCAAAGCTCCCCCCTCAAAGTGCTGCATTGTCAGCAAATGCTGGCATCTTTCTGCTTGGCTCTGGTTTGCCCAAGACTCAAACCACCCAGGCCCCTGGGCCTCTGGCTGTGGCTGGGGCGGAGGCAGGGCTGTGTTCTGCACGCTCAGGCTGCCCAGGACCTGGAGTGGGGGCCTCTGGGTGCTCGGAAAACCAGGTCCAGAAAGCTCAGGTCAGCTGAGGCATTGTTCTGCTCTCTGAGCCCAATGTGGCAGCTCACCCCAAGGCAAATAGCCAGGAACCAGTCACCTTGCTCAAGGCCCCCTGCTGCTACCTGTGGGGGGGGCGGGGGGGGGCAGCTCCTGAAGGCTGCAGCAACAACAGGGTTAAAACTGGAAGAACTGGTTTTCTGCTTCAGCTTCCTGGCCTGGAGCCTCCAGTCTCCCATTTTCTTTCTTTCAGCTTCAAATGAGGCTTCAAGGGGAGCTATGCAAAAAGGCACAGAGGGGGGAGGAAGCCAGGGGACCCACTGGCGACAGCCTCCTTGCGGGTCCAGAGCGCAGCCCTGGGTCGGTAAGGAGAAGCGCAAAGGTGGGAAGGGCTGCCCCAGGAAAGAGCTGGCTGCCTTGGATGGCTGTGGCCCATTCAGAAGGAGTCCCCAGGAACATTTAATACAGCCCCCGTGATTTTAGAGAGGGAAGAAGAGGCCCAAAGAAGGGAAGTGGGTCCTCAGGTCACACAGCTAACTGGCAGCAGAGCCAGTTTCCGGCCTGAGGGTTCCTGCCTCACAGCCCAGTACTCTCACCACCCGGGCTGCCTTTCCACAGGCAGCAACTTCCAAGGTACCCCAAGCAGGGGCAGACGTCAGCTTCCCACTCGCTGCCCAATAACTTGATGGGTTGAGAGCAGTGGCCTGGCCTGACCAAATAGGCAGCTGGACAGGAGGTCCCAGCCCTCCTCTGTGCCTCCTGCCTTAACGTCCTGGTCCTGCCACCCACCCCTTTCCACAACACCACTCTTGCTCCTCCTGGAAGCCCAGCTTAACTCCTGCTTGCTCAGCACAGCCCCCCGAGAAGAGGTTCTGCCCACCCCACCCAGGCCACTGAGTGTAAATGGATTGACTCAAGTTCTGCTTGTTCCAGGAGGCAGTTTACATTTTAGCCAGAAGGCTGTCAATGTCTTAAGCCCAGGGGGACAGTGATGAGAGCGTCTAGGAATGAAAGAGAAACTGGGGCAGAGGTTGGCAGCAGGGCATGGGCGGGGGTGGGGGGGTTGGGGGGGGCGCATACAGGAGGCCCTTTACCTTGGGTGGATTTTTCCACAGTATATATACTCTGACCCCTGGCAGGAATTTAAATGTCCAATGGCTGCCATCAAAGGTCAGATCTCAGAAGGAGAAGGCCTGTCATCTGTCACCCTGTCACCAGGCCCAGGCTGGATGAGAAGACTTCAGTATTATACTATTGTGGGTCTTGCTGGAGATGGTGCGTCTGGAATCGAGAAAGGTGGTCTCGACCCTGGCGAGGGGTGGAGCCAAGCCCAGGGGCAAGGATGCAAGATCCAGGCGTGAGTGAGGGCATAGGGCTCCTGTGGAGGAGGGGTGGTCAGGACAGGAGGAGGAGCTGCCTTCCGAAGGTCCATCATCCCAGCAAGGGCCCCCATGCCAGCCACCAGTGAGGGTGTGGCAGTACACACCAGGCCCTCGCCATGCCAGCATTCACATGGAGGTCCCGAAGGCTGCCACCCCTGGGGAAGTCCAGGTGTGGGCCAGAGACTAAGGAAGGAAAAGCCCTGAGATGGGCAGCAGCTGCCGGGGCTCCTCCAGGATCCTCAGCACAGCACAGCCCAGCCAAGTGGCAGTTAGATAGGTCATGCGTCTGATGCCAACCCAGGGCAGAAACAGGCAGAAGTCCTCGAGCTCTACAGCCAGGGGGTCAGTGCTCCCAGGAGACCACACAGACCGCAGCCTGTGAACCGTGTGCACTGAGAGCTCAGGTGTCCTGGCCAGAGGGCTGGGACAGCAAGCATCGTGCTTCCTCAGACGCTTCCCTTTCTCTGGCCTGAGCCCTCAGGTGGTCACAGGCCTTCTACTTCCCCCGCTCACCTGTTCTTCCTTCAAGTCAGGCCCTGGGCACCAGGGCTTGGGTGCCAGTCACAGCCTGCCCCAGCCTCAGACTAGGGTGGCCACAGGAGGCTCAGAAGAGAGAGGAAAGGACAATGAAGGCATTGGGGCAATGAAAGGTTTCCCTTCAAGGAGGCTTCCAGCTGCTAGTTCTGCCAGCCAAAGTGCCAGCCAGAGAGCTAACCCGCCAGTGGCAGACACTTGGGCGGGACTTTGGAGCCCATTAAGAGCAGGGGCTGCCAAGTGGTCATAGTGGGAAGATATTAAATGAATTCATCATGTCTCTAAGATATGTGTTCTCAGCACAGAAGTGACTCTTTTCCCAGCCCTCCCCAGGGTAGCTCATAACCCCTGTCCTGAAAATAGCCTGCAGCCTATACTACCCCAGCCTCAGCCCCTTGAGGGGGGTGGACAGTGGCCTCCTGCATTTGAGTGGCTCATCCAGGTCAACAGGCTTCTTTGGGACAGTCAGGCAAGAGTGGCCTCCAATGACAGTTTGCATTTGGGGAGGACCGGCCTTGTGTATTCGCTTTGGCATAGGGAGGCTAGTGCAAGTACAAACTTGAGAAAACGTACAGAGAGGCTGAGGGAGAGAGAGAGGCAGAGAGGCTTCTGGGTGTGGGAGTTCCCTCTGTGGAGGTTCGAGGCAGCAGGCTCTATCTGTCCAGCAGCCAGGAGGGGGCCCCATGGACTTCTCCCAAATACCTAACTGGGCCCAGACTGCGCTTACCCTGGGCTGGGTTCTCTCTCCAGAATCTGGAGGGGATAGAGCTGTAGGGTTGATTCCTTAGCAAGTTCTGCTGGAAGAACCCTGGCATATGCCCCATGGCACACCAGACTGGGCTCTGTTGCTCCCTATGGCAGCTATGTGCATGCAAAGCACAGCAGAGGGGAGTTTTCTCCTCGGTCCCTTACCAAGGGTCAGGAACCTTTCACCCTGTTCTACACCTCATCACTTCACTGCCTTCTGGAGGGAGGTGACACTCCCTCCCCCATTATACACGTGAAGAAACCGAGACTGAGATGTGCTGGAAATCTAGAGAGGCAGAAAGGCTCCAGTCCTACAAGAACCCATGCTCTCTGCGGCCAGCCCAGCTCTGTCTCTCTCCTGCTTAAGGACCCCAAGGGCTTGGCAATGTCCACTCCCTCAACTCACACTCCCAGGCCCTCAGAGGTAGGCATGTGCCTCTCAACCCCATCAACACAGAGAGAGAGAGAGATGTGGTGCCATCAGAGTGAGGGACACTGGCCCAGGCCACCCCAAGAGCAGGAAGGGATGGGTGTTGGACAGCCTGGAAGAGAAGGAGAGGAAGAGATCTACTCAAAAACTGCCTCTTTCTTAGGGCTAGGGGCTGCCTCCCTCTCAGGCGCCAGCAGGTTCCTCCAGCCAAGTAGCGAGCAGGTGTGCCAGGCCCCACCTTGCCAGCAGTGCCTGCACATGGGCCTCATGGGCCTGGGCCCATTCCAAGTCTATGGAGGGCAGATGGCTTGATGCGGGGACTTCAGACAGGGTACTGGCTCATGACTGGGGGAATCTAGCACCTGATTTCTAGCAGAGGACTCAGTGACAGGGTGGGAGAAGATGAAGCCCTTCTGCCCCTCACCCCCAGTCCTGTGTGGGGATCCTCATTTCCTTGGCAGAAATTGGGGAGAAATCAGTGTCACATGACTTACCCATGCAGGGTGGCAGAGTTGGCACAAGAAGGCAAAAGACCAGTGCCTCCCCCACCAACTGTTCCCAGGAACGTGACCCCCCCATGGTCAAGTCATATCAGACAGTCCTTGGAACCAGGGGCCTCTGAGCCGCGCAGAGTTGAGAGGACAGTCAGGAGGCACACTTGGGTTGAAACTTTGGCTCCACCATTCAGTTACTACCAGACCTTGAGCTAGTTCCTTAACTCCCCGGAGTCTCAGTGTCCTCGCCTGTAAAATGAGAAGAATAATGGTGTCATTCTTCTGTGCCAAGGTTGTGGAAGACTTGAGTGAGATAATACGTGTGAATGGCTGAGCATGGGGCCTGGCCCGTCGGAAGCGTTTAATAATTGGCAGGTATTGTTACTAGTATCATTAGAGGAGGGCAGAGTCATCCAGAGAAAGGAGCCCTAGCAGCGAGTGAGCCTGTCAGCAGTGTTCCTGATCCCCAGGCAGCTTTTCAAGTCACGCCGCAGAAAGGTGCAGGGAAAGGATAATGTGTTTGTGTTTCTAAACCACAAGCCGATCCATATCTTTCCTCTTTGGTCCTAACCCAGGCTCCCAGCCCTAGCTGTAGGTGCTCAGATGTTACAGCAGGCCCCGACAGACACAGGCCGAGAAGGAGCTGGGAAGTGCCCGCCCTGCCTAGTGCACCTCTCACAGTCCTGGTCGGCCAGTGCTCCGGTGCTGGCAGGGCTCCGAGACCCATTGCCCATGGTGAGCTGTCAGTTCTCTGTGCCTCTCCGGAGCTCCTGACCAATCTGCAGTGTGGCAGTGAGTAGGCAGCTCCCTCAATCTGAGGCCTCTGCCAGCGGCCAGGGCTCTCTGAAGGAGGGTGTCCCTGACCCCTGTGCCTGGCCAGGCACAGCACCACAGAAACAGGGCCAGAGGCAGGCACGTGGGTGCTGGAGGGGATGCTGTCCCCCAGACCGTCCCTGCCTCTCCCTGCACTGTAGTTCTGCTTTCTCCTCCTCCCAGGCAGGCTGAGCTGGGCGTGGCTCACAGGAGGATAGAAAAGGCGGGGAGTCGCACACAGGAATTAATCACTGAGGGCCTATTCTGCACAGCCCAGCCATCCTAACTTGCAGGCAGTCAGCCAACCCAGTGCCACTGACCCACCCGTAGAAGGAACCAAAAGCGCAGAACCGTGGGGTTGTGAGGGCCCTGGGCGGGGCCCTGGTCCAGCCTAGTGTCCGGCATGGAGCCTTTTCTCTGGCACATCTGGGGTCTTCGGTGATGGCGGATTCAGTACCTCCACAGTCAGTCTTATTTGGGGGTCTCTACCTCTCCCCAAACCCCACTGAAGTTCCCAAAAGTGAGGGGACCTCAGGGTTCCCTAGACTCACTGCCTGCAGGGTGAGGATGGGACTCGGCTGGTAGCCCCTCTGGAATGCCCAAGCCTGGATTCAAACCATATTAAATAACAGTTCACTTCTGATAGTATTCCAGTGTTTACATCTTGTCACAGTTCAACAGTTCAAAAGCACTGCTCAGAGCTGTCGTTTTGGCATATTTGGTATATAAGGTATTTGTATGAAAAGAAAAGAATTCATGTGTGCATTTGTGAGTCAGTAAAATACAATTCAGGGTACTGATTCTAGGTTCAACGATGTTAACGCATTCCGTTCTAGCTGTGGTTCATGGCTCATTTCAAATCCTCAGCAACCCGCTTCCCCTGCAAACCCGCTTCCCCACCTGCCCAGCACAACCCCCTCCCACAGCCAGTGCTGCCATGTAACTCATCTGTGGAGAAAGCTGAATTTGTACCGCATGGCCCCTTTGTCCTAGGCTCAGCAGGCAGCTTCCTGGGGGGCCACTGGAGGTCAGAGATTGGCTAATAGAGTCGGGCCTATGGTGTAGCTTAAGCAAAGAGAAAGAATTTGGGGGGAAGACACGGAGAGGAGGAGGGGAGACAGAGGGTAAGGAGCAGAGCAGAGACCTGCCTGTGGTCACCCCAGCTTCCACACCGCACTCTGGCTCACAAGGCCAGTGTCCCTGGCAGGCATTGCCAGGCTGAGGGCGTTGCAGCTGCTAGACAGGGACAGGCCTTCCTGGGGCTGGCAAATCCCCACTCACCACCTTAGCCATGCCTGGTGGGAGTCCGGAGTGCACCCTGCATAAGCGATACAGCCCATGTGCAGATGCCTGGTCCGTAAATTGTGTCGATATATCTACAGAATCAGTGAACACAAATGATACGTGACGATAGTGACCTCAATTAGCAAACAAAGTTCGAGTTGCCCACCAGTGGCAAAAACCTCTGCACTGTCCCCTTGTAGTTACACTACCAGTCACCCAGCCCCCCGCTTGGGGGCAGCATTTGGGAAGCAGATGTACTGAATTTCCAAGCCAGAATCCCCTCAATACTCCATTGGACACAGCTCTTTCTGGGGGCCCAAGTCTAAAACAGCAAGGATATTCTCACTTCTTTATTTGGGGAGGAGACAGACAGATGGCCTCTGTCCCTCCCCCACAACATTAATACACAGAGAAAACACCCTCCAGATCAAACGAATTAGGGCAAAGGGCAGTCAGGAGTGAGCCACTTGGAAAAGCCATCCTGGTCCTAAGCCAGGGCACTACTGGGCACAACCAGGAGGCACTGGCTGTGGAAACGAGCCATATCCTCTTTTGGGGGATGCAGGGCTCCTGAAAGCTTTCTCTCCCCCAGAGGTGCCCCACCTGGGGCCAGAGGGTTGTTAGAACTGAGCAAGCTCTGACAAGGAAACTGGAATCTCTTTAATTCCAGCTTTCCTGCCCAAGACAGTCTTGGGGTCTTGTCCAGGTGGACAGACAGGCCCAGGCGGCAGGACTCCAGCTGGGACTCTTCGAGGTGTGTGGGAGGAGGCAGCCCAGAGCATCTACATTGCAAATTGATGAGTTAATTACACAGAGAGGGGCTCAGCAGGTAATCCAGGTTGGGTGGGTCTCTATGCAGAGGCCCTGGGACCCCGTGGCTACTGGCAGATCACAGCGGGCCAGGCCAGGATCAGGGTCCTGAGGACCTGATGGGCCAGGGGAAGCTGGGGCCCAAGGGTTTGAGGGAAAGGGTTGAGTAGGGAGGTGCCACTAACGCAGAGAGGCTCCTGGCCACGGCCCCAGGTCCCTGCACCCCTTGGCATTTTTTCCCGGGCAAATCCCAGCTCTGTGTTCCCCGCTGAGTCCTACCTGGGGCCACACCCTGAAATCAAACTCGCGGCCAGGTGAAGCAGGCTCTGTACTAACTTGTAAGCGTGGCCTCCCCTTGCAGTTCCTGGCGCCCAGGTCCTTCCCGCGGAGGGCGGGCCCTGACTCCTGCGCCCTTCCTGAGTGCTCTGGAGGCTTCCTGCTCGCAGGTGGGTGTCCCAGCCACCCCTGGAAGCTGTCTGACCTCCCCGGGCTGGGGCCGGAACGAGGGGACAAGCTTCCCTGTACACGTGGCTCCTGGTTTCTCATTCCCTGAAGTTCAGAGCCACAGGTGCCTGAGCACAGGGACTGAGAGCTTGGGCGCTTCGGGCGGGGATTTACCTCCAGGAGTGCGCCTGGCCCACTGAGAGATTCCTGCCCTATTCGGGCCTGCGAGGCGGGGAAGGGGGGCTGTGGCTGCTGTGGGTTAGGAAGCCGCTGGAAGAAGGGTCGGGAGTGCTATACACTACCCCCTTGCGCCCTGTGGGGATCCCCCCTCCTCCCCTTGCACCTGAGAAAGTGGCTCAGTGGGGAGGCTGGTATGGGTCTATTCAGAATGCTCTGGATTCCAGCCATTAGCAAAATCTGTGGGGACACTTGTGGTGTTTGTCACCATGACTTTCTGGTCTCTTTCCATCCAGGCCTCGCAGGACTGGCCAGGAAGGTGCTTACTGTTCCCTCACCTGGTGCCTGAGAGCTCTCCCCACTGAAGAGTGAGGAATCAGGAAGAAGAGGTGGCGAGGCAGGCAGCCTGCCAGAGGTGAGTGAGGGACCTCCATCCCTGGTAGGGTGTCCAGGAGCCTTTGGAGACCAGCATGAGGACAGATTGGAAGGGACAGTGAGCAGGCAGGTGGTTCTCTTAGGCTGGCCTGTTCTTGGTCCTGTTAGGCAGCAGCTGTCACCCCTTCTAGGTGTCATTTCTCAATCCTTAGTGGAGGTGCATTGTTACCTCTACCACCTCAGCCCACAGCAGGCTGCAGGGCTCCAAGTGCCCCGCCCTGCCCTCTGGCCCAGTCTCTGCCTGTCATCAGGCGTGATGCCTGTCTGGAGCAAGGCAGCGTCACAAAAGCCGCACACAGGAAGTCAGTAGCAGGCCCAGCGCCTGTACGGAGCGGCCCGGAGGCAGTCCCAGGTGGAGGCACTGCTCTGCCCATCCCAGCCTGACAACTTGCTCCCTGGATCTCCAATCTGCTAAAATCCCTTTAGCCTTTCTGACACCCAGGGTGCAGTGTGCAACCTGGGATGGAGATGCTGCTGGGGACACTAAGAGCTAAGACATAAGGAGTTCCCAGGGTATAGCTGTGCTTTCTGTGTCTTGCCTCCTTCTGGTGTCCTTTTAGGGTCTTCTTGTTTTTGTAGGTGGGGGAGGTGAGGAGGCTTGGGTCTGTGTTCAGGTCTTTGGTGGCTGGTGCAGCATGTGTTGCAATGCTGTGAGCTCCCCCTACGCCATGTATAGGACAGTGGCTGAGAACACATTTGGAACCAAAAAGAGCTGGGTTCGAATCCTGACCTTGCCTTTGATTCCGTAGGCAAGTCGCCTTACTTCTCTCCAAACTTTAGCGTCCTCGGCTGTAAAATGGGGAGGATCATGCTCTCCTCGCAGGAGAGTTGTGAGGAGTCGCAGTGAGAAATGAGAGCAGCCCAGTGGAGGACCGCCTCCCTTACCTCCACTTATTAGTGTCGGAAAAGGTGAAGCTGCCTGAGCTCTCCTCACTTGGAGAACTTTGAGAATGGTCTGGCTCTGTGGCAGGAGACTCTGGAGGTTGTTAGAGTGAAGCCCCGGGAAGACAGTACAGGCAGAAGAGGGTCCACGGAGGGGCGGGGGGCGGGTAGTGAGCTGGTCCCGGGAAGGGTCCATTTCTGGAAGGGGATATGAGTTTGGAGGCAGAAACAGCAGCACGTTCTCTGCGTGTTCATGGTGACCCTCCACACAGGTGTGGCCTGGGGTAAAGGGGGCCCCTGGCTGGAGGCTTTCAGTCTGATCTCTAAATAGCTGCGTGGTATGAGGCAGGTCATTTGCCTTCTCTGGGCAT
Organism: Macrotus californicus; assembly: GCA_007922815.1. Lineage (NCBI taxonomy): Eukaryota > Metazoa > Chordata > Mammalia > Chiroptera > Phyllostomidae > Macrotus > Macrotus californicus. Next base: position 40,852 of record VMDR010001533.1, on the reverse strand, counting down.
ACTAGAGGAGCTTGGACTTGGAGAGATTGGGATGCGCATCCCAGCTCCACACTTACCGTCGCAGACGACTTCTCTCCAGGACTCGGTCCCTTTACTTGTAATACAGAGCACAAAATATCCACCTCGCAGAGTTGTGACCACTGATGCACTAATAATAAAAAGCACCAGCACAGCGCCTGGCGTGTTCTGGGTGCTTTATACACGTGCCTGTGTATATTCCCTTTCTCCCCTCCTTCCTCTCCCCGGCCTCCTGTTGTCTTTACAGTGCACCCAGCAAAGCAGGTTTGGCCCAAGTCGCAGTGGGTGCTGTAAGCAGAGAATGAGCAGGTAAACAAAATGGAGAAAGTTAAGGCTGTGAAAACATAATGAGTGTGTGTGAGCGGGAGACTCTGGAGGTTCTTTCTGGCGAGGCGCTAAGGACTGTGATGAGGGCTCAAGCCTCTGCACACGCTGCAGCTGATGAAAGTCTGGGCTGGTGAGGTGGTGCCTGGCCCGCAGCCCTCCCGGGCAGGCCATTCTTCTCTCTCCTTTTGGAGATAACCCTGTGCCCAGGAAAGTACAGTCCTGGGGACTGCGGAGGGGGTTAGGATTCTCAGTACAGCGAGCGGAGATCAGGGGCTGGCCCGCCCTGAGCTGCTGCTGGGCCGCAGCACTGAGTGTGCGGCTAGAGCCAGGCCTGAGAGGCGAGCCTGAGTCAATATTGACCTGCTCTGGCTGGCCAGCCTGGCTCTTTGGCCTCTTATTCAACTGGAGTGTTGACAGAAGTGATTGAATGAGCTTTATTATCATATTCTTTTCAACAACAGCCCCATTATCTCTCCCCTGGGGCTTCACTGGGACCCGTAGGGTGGGAAGGATGACAAGGGCGGGGAGCCCAGGCATGCGGGCTAGTTGTGTGCACAGCGCCCTCTGCCCTGCGCACACAGCGTCTCTCTGGGCCACTCCAGTGGGACAGCGGGACCCGAGTGCTGCTCAGCATCCTGGGGACACTCAGGCCCTGGGCAGATCTTACAGAACCCTCAGGCGATGGCCGTGAGGGCCACCCACCCTGCTGGTGATAACTGGGCAGAAAAGCAAATGAAATTCTCTTCAGGCCCTTCTCCCAGTATATATTTGGGGGCCACTTCCCCTGACTCTCACGTCCTATAAAGAGGGAAGATGGTAGTCCTGGGTGCCTGGTGGAGGCTGAGAAAGGACAGAGCTCAGCTCCACACAAGGGATGAGCAGCAAGAGAACAGAGGGACAGAGGGCAGGGGCCTCAGAAAGGGGGAGGAGCTCCCCATCACTGAACTCATTCGAGCAGTGCGCAAGCAGGAGACAGGCAAGAGGGCCAGCAATCTGGGCAGACCCCACGCGTGAGCCCCACAGGGCGAGCCTCACTGTCTCCTCTGGTGGGAGGTGAGCTCAAGGGCGACTAGCAACGTCTGCTTGGAAAAGCAAGCCAACTCCACGAGAGCAAGGGCTTCGTTTTATTCACTGTGGTCCCAGAGCCCAGAGTGGAGTAATGCACAATAAGTACGTTTGAGTAAGTTAATGAATAATGTAACCTTATATTTAAATGAACTCCAGAAAGTAAAGTTTGAGGAAAATCTCCTGGCTGATGAGGATTCTGTGGGCTTCTCCCCCAGGGGCCGCAAGGCACCCAGCTCTTCAGGAAGGGCGTGAGGGAAGCCAGTCCCTAACGGGGTGTGGAGAGGTTCGGTAGCCCGACTGCAGATGTCCAGGCGAGGGAGTCCAGCTCTGGAGGTGACGTGACAGGGCCCTCTGTGGGTCACTCCGTGGCCGGATGGTGGCAGTAGTAGGGGTGCCTGTCTAATTGCTGCGGAACTCAGAGCCATGCTTCTGTCTCAATGCCGCGAATCTGGAACAGCTCCTTCCCCCGAGTGGCACCTTGGATGGGCTGGGAACTGCGCATTGCGGGTGGAGGGAGGCGGCAGCCGACTGCAGCCCTCTTCCTATCAGGGCCTGGGACAGACAGACAGGCTCTGCCCTTTCTTTGCTCTTTGACTTTGGCAAATCACTTAATCTCTCTGAACCTCGATTTCCTCGTCTGTGTGATGGGACAGTAACAATCTTACCTCACAGGCCTGTGGTGAGGAGACTTTGCACGTGAAGTGCTCAGCCATGACCTGGCACTCACACTAGGCCCTCCCTGGGTCATGGAGACTGGAAATGCCCAGAATGAGCCCTCAGGCTAGGACAGGTGCTGGTTCTCTTCTCACTGTGCCATGTGTAGGAGAAGCTGGCAGAGGTGAAGGAGCCCATTTGCTGGGCACCACCTAAAAGGCTGAGGCCTAGAAAGGACAGTAGGCCAAGGCCAGAAGCCGGAACTCAGGAACCCCATTCCCTGGGGCCACCCTGAACCAGAGCTCAGCTCTGATTAGCAGGCCCTGAGCCTCCTGCAGAGGAAGCTGTGGTGTGCCCCCCACCCTGCTCACTGGCACTCAGAGCAGGACGCTGGGTGCAGCTGCCTCCTCTCTTCCAGTTTCTGGCTTTATCCCTAACAGACAGTTAACCAGCACCCCAGAACTTAACCAGCCGAGCCCCGCCCCCTTCAGAGTAGCTGCACACTCTTTTGACTTGCTCTCTGGAAGCCACCTTCCCAGCCTGTGGTGCGTTTCTGTGAATCCCTTCCGTGGGCTAAGTGTCCTTTCCTTGAAGGGATTTGATGTGTGGAAATAGCCAGAACCCACTGGGAGCCAGGCCTGGAGGGTAAGGTGTCAGACACCACCACTCCCAGTGAAAGCAGAGGCCATGGGTTCAGAGAACAGTCGACGTTGGTCCAAGGTGGGCCCCAAAGGTGATTCCCAGAGAGGACTTCCGGAAGTACTGGAGCCTGCTTAGCACAGTCAGAGTCACTCCCAAGGGCCACCTCCAGTGGCAGCACTCATCTGAATGCCAGCTCTGGTCTGAGGTCCGAATGCAGACTCATTTCGCTATAGTCCTGTCTTGGGCTTATGGGACCCAGCAGCTTGGTAGCCCTTGCGCCCCAGGCCCTGGCAGATGGATGTCTCCTCCTGGAGGGGAAGCAGTTTGGGAGGGCGACCCCCGCACTGTGGCTGTGCTGCTTACCCCTGTACGAACTCTAGACCAGCCAAGCCACAGCGCCCTGCTCTGAGGGCCACCACCCAAACCCCGTGTGGCCATGGGACAGTAGCAGCAGCCACAAAGTTCTGCCTACCACTCCTCAAGCCAAGCCTGTGGGTTGCCTGCCTTCAGGCCGACACCCTGTGGAGGGGACCTGACCTATTGCAGAGACACACTCCTGCTGCTTCTGTGGCTTTTTCATGCATGCCAGGCCCTGACACCACAGCCACGCCATGAGCTTTCCGGAATGTTTCACCCTCACCTCACAGGGCAAACAGAAAACCGCTGTCAGATAAAGTGCAGGCCTGCCTGCAAGTCAGGGTGGCCCTACCCCCTTGGCTTCTGACCCACAGATTGGCCCGGAAAGAACCTAGCAATCTTGGTCAACCCTCTGGCCCTGGCCTACCCCCTCCTGTGTTGCCATGAGCTGACTTAGGCTACCCAGCCCGGCTGTACTCACAGAGACCCAGGAAGGAGATGAACAGCAACCCAGGGCCCCAGAGCGGGCCTGGCGGGTGGAGCAGGGGCTTTGGAACCACATCTAGGGCCCATCCCAGTCACTTCCCAGTTCATGACCTTGAGCAAGTCATTTAACCTCTCTGAGCACATCTGGATTTGTGAATAATAATAATTCCTACCCCCTAGCGTTGTTGTGAGGATTAAATGAGTTGATCCTTGGAAAGGGCTTAGCACATAGTAGGTGCTCAAAAACAGTAACTTCCCTTTCTGTCTTGAGTGCCCTCTAGCATGACAGTCCCACGCCTCAGTGACCCCATTCTGTGGTTCCCCGAACTCTCCCATCAGCTCTGCCCTCAAGTTCATTGGGTGTGGCAGCACTTCCTCCAGAAAAATCTCTTCCAGGAACCGACGGGCTCCTCTGCCAGCTGCTGCTGGAGGAAGCACCCTCGGCAGGGGCTGTGCCCAAGGAGCTTCCTTCTCCAACTGGTTTGGGCTGGGCTCTTCCCTCCCAGCACTGGGATGCCCCTTTGGTCCAGTCATGGGCCAGCCAGCCAGAAAGTAGTATCTGCAGACATTCAGAAGAGGGAAGTTCTAAGCATTCCTGCATCACAGCGATGCATCCCAGCCTGGGAAAGAATCCTTAGCACCTCCCTGCCCCGTGCTGGGGAGAGTGTCAAACAGGCAGGAGGTCACCCCGTCTGAGCTGTCGCCCTGCCTCTGTCCGTTTCTCCTGCAGAGTTCGAGGCCCACATCACTTCCAAGTCAGAAGGAAAGGTAGACTGGCTCTCTGAAGAAAAATCATCTTCCTGCCTCCTCAGGACACCGTCTTTGAGGAAAGTGCCCCGACTGGATGAATTGAGTGTGGATGCAGAGGTGAGAATCTGGGGATGGCAGCTTTAAGGGCTGGCGCGGGCATGGCCTGATTTGCATTTACACCCTCCGTACAGCACCACCCTCCCTGGGCCTGGGGGGGCTTGGGCTTGGGTCTAAGGTAGGAACCTGGGGTGGAAGATGGAGAACTAGAAACGGCAACTGGAGGGCCCCTGTCTGGGCAGGCAGGTGTGCTCCCAGGGCGCGGGCTCTGTGGCTGGAAGGAAGCAGGATGTTCATGTCTCAGGTGTTTCAGTCCCAATGACTCGGCTTCGGTAGATACCTGAGTGGGTGAATGGCTTTCAGGAACTGTCATCATGGATCGCCCTTTTCTTTAGAGAAGCAGTCCGTTGTCTTTAAGGAAAATTGAGAAGAGTAGAAAGATGGGGTTCCCCTGGCTGGTGTGGCTCAGCTGGTTGGGTGTTGTCCCCCAGGGTGAAAGGTGAAAGTTCAGTCCCTGGTCTGGGCACTGCCTGGGGGTGGGTGGTCTCTGGTCAGGACACACAGCACACACGAGAGGCAACGATAGATGTTTCCCTCCCTCCCTCCCTCTGTCTCCCTCTCTCTCAAAAAAAAAAAGGAAAACAAAGATGGGGTAGGAGGAAATCACCAGTAGCCCACCAGTCAGACTCAACAATAACAAATATTTTGCTGTATTTCCTTCAACCTTCATTGCATTCATACTACATTTACAAATCAGTCTCAGTGAAATCCTTAGAAAGAAGCCCTACTCCTAACCTGTGACATCAAGAGTTCTGCTTTGCTGCGGAAGAAAAGGGGTTCTGTGGAAAGCAACCTCACAGGGTGACCTGATTATAAACCCTAACTGGGCAGGTCTCGGTGGGGAGTCCTGCCCCAGGCCCATAACTTCTGTAGTGAAAGGGTCCTAAGCAGGCCCTGTGCGTTGTTTCTGTGCATCCTGGTGGGCACACCTCTGGAATGCCCCCTTTCAGCCCCCCTCTGACACCAGAGAGCTCGTGATCTTACCTCTCCTGTGACATAATGCCCTGCTCTGCATGTCCCCCCCTCCCCCCCAGCAGGTAACTGTTCTGACGTTCCCTCCTTAATGTCAAGTGCACAGAAGGAACTACAGAACTGCTGTTCTCCAGATCCTGTAAGATCTCCCTGGAGTATGTAGTCAGTTTGGCTCAAGTAAACTCTTACAAACGTTAAAGAAAACATTATGCATTGGAAAACGAAAACTAGATATTTGAATTTGTCTCTGGGACCCCTGGGTATGGACAGGTTTTGGCCCCAGCAGGTCAGAGGCTTCAGGAGACGCCCCCCCCAAACTTGGGCTCCACACAGTCACTCACATGGGACCCCAGGCAGGAATGGCCAGACATTGGGTCCCCCTCCCCTGGTCCCACCACCACTTCTACTAGCTTTATTATTTTATCTTTTTTTTTTAAAGATTTTATTTATTTATTTTCAGAGAGAGGGGAAGGGAGGAAGAAAGAGAGGGAAAGAAACATCAGTGTGTGGTTGCCTCTTGCACACCCCCCACTAGGAACCTGGCCTGCAACCAGGCATGTGCCCTGACTGGGAATCGACCCTTTGGTTCGCAGGCGGACACTCAGTCTACTGAGCCACACCAGCCAGGGCTTATCTTTCACATTTAGATCCAATTAATTTTGAGGGATGAATGAATTCATTTTTCAGGATTCTTCTTTTTTATGTGGCTATCTAATTGCTTCTCTGCATTTATGGAAAAGGTCATCTGTTCCTACCCCATCACAGTGTCACCTTTGTCATAAATTGAGTGACCTGATATGACAGGGTCTATTTCTGGGTTCTCTCTTCTCTTCCGTTGGTCTGTTCATCAATCTTTCTGCCAGTTTCATGTATATCAATTTACGTGGCTTCACAGTAAACCTCGGTATCTAACAGCATAATCCTCCAACTTTGTTCTTCAAGACTGTCTCGACTATTCCTGGTTCTTTATGTTTCTCTGTAAATTTTAGAATCAATTCATCAATTTCCACAAAAAGAAATTCACTGGGATTTCAACTGACATTGAACTAAGTCTGTACATTAATTGGGAATAATTGACATCTTGACAGTATTGAGTCTTTCAGTTTATGGACAGTCTTTAATATCTTTAATTATTTTATACTTTTTAATGTAGAAAACTTGCACATCTTTGATTAGATTCATTTGTAGGTATTTGATATTTTTAATGTGAAATGGTAAATGGTATCTGAGGGTTCTTTTCCCGGATAACACTTCTGACATCAAATGAGAGAGTTTTTCCTTTCCAAGGCCATCGCTCCAGCTCGGACTCCTGCTGGGCGTTTAACAATTCAATTTGGTTCAGCTCAGGCACCGACTTCCTGGAGGAAGCGCAGACCCACGGGCTCACTGTCCCAAGCTGTCCCCACTGCAGATTCCAGTTGCTAGTCGTGGGCCACCTGTCCTTCTGACCAAATGGCCCTAAAAACAAGGTTCCCATGACCCCCTCCTCAGGCTCAGTAATTTGTTAGAATAGCTCATGGAGCTACGTACTTACTTTACCGGCTCATTACAAAAGACACAGCTCAGGAACATCCAGATGGGAGAGATGCGTCATGTGAGGAAGTGGCCAGGAGCATGGAGCTCTCACGCCCCTTCCAGACACCTCGCCCTCCCAGCACCTTGATGGGTTTGCCAACTCAGAAGCCCCTGAACATTGCCATTTAGGGGGTTTTATGGAGGCTACGTTACGCAGGCTCGATTGATTAAATCACTGACTGCTGGTAATTAACTCAATCTCCAGCCCTTCTCCCCTCCGCAGAGGTGGGGGCAGAGGGGGCCGAAAGCTCGACATTCTTGGTACTCGGGGGAATCCAAGGGCTTAGGAGCTGCGTGCCAGGAACAAGGGACCATGATCAGATTTCTACTCCCCATTATATCACAGAATCTTTTTTAAAATTTCATTTTCTATTTGTTGCAGGTATGTCAAAATACAATTGATTTCTTTTTTTTTTAATCCTCACCTAAGGATATGTTTATTGATTTTAGATAGCGAGGAGAGAGGAGAAAGAGAGAGAGAGAGAGAGAGAGAGAGAGAGAGAGAAACATCTATCAGTTACCTCCTGTAAGTGTCCCAATTGGGGATCGAACCTGCAACCTACATGTGTCCCCTGACCAGGGATCAAACCGGCAACCTCTGGTGTATGGGATGATGCTCCAACCAACTGACCCACCCAGCCAGGGCTACAGTTGATTTTTTTACATTGACCTTGAATTGGAGACCATCTCAACTCACTTACCTAAGCCCTGTAGTTTGTATGTAGAGCTTTTCCCCCGGACTTTCTGTACATAATTATATTGTCCTAGGCAGTGTTGACTTCGCCACATTTTGGAAGAGTGCTAGCGGGCTCCCAGTAGGTGTGGATTGCCCACTAGCTCAGTGACTGGCTCTGACTTCTAAATCTCTGCCCGTCCCAGCCCCTAGCCTGAGCTCAGTCATTGCTTCAGCTGGCTCCCACCCTTGCCTCCACAACACCCGACCATCTTTATTTTCCTCCAGCCTTCCTTTCTGCCACTGTAAAGAGTGTTCTGAAATCACTGTTGGGGTAGCCTCAGGGGCCCTAGAGTCATTTAAATGATTTGCTAAAGATGCTGTCCCTTGCAAAACCTGGGCCCTCAGCGGGACAGGGGCGTGGGGGAGAGGGATGCTCTGAGGGGAACAAGTATCAGCCAGCTCATCTTTGACTCTAGGGCGTGTCCCTGCATCTCCAGGGACATTAATAGAGTGGGGGAGCCGGGTGAAACCGTCAGCTCAGTTAAGCTAAGCCCGGGATAGAGGGTCTACCCCAGACGCTGTGAGGACAGGCAGAGGAATGAAGTCTCTTCTGTAGCCAAGGGCTGAGAGGGACAAGGTCAAGTTCTACCCAACCATCAAGAATCAACATAGTGGAGCGGTATCAAGGACCTGAGGTGCCAGAAGGCAGGCCTGGCCCTTTGACAGGAATCTGAGGTTGGAGTTTAGTATCGCTCCCAGGCTAGTATCTGCTCACATCATCCCCCATCTGTAGGGCCCTGAGCTTAGAAGCAGGGACACAGAGAAGTGGCACAGCAATCTACTCGTAATACTCCCCAAACCCTGTGAGGTATCTTCCATTAACCTCATTTTACCAATGAGGAACGCCGAAGCTCAGATCATTCAGGTAACTTCCTCAAAGTCTCCCAGATTAGTGGGAGACCCCCACAGCTCACCTGCCACTCAGACAGGTGTATGTCACTCTGAAGCCCTTGGTCCTCGGGGGTCCTGCATGGGGGCTTTGCTTGTTAGAGGGTGTTTGATGGACTCCTGAACCTCAAGGTCCTGGAAAGTAGCTGACATTCCAAGGGGTAGGACATGGGTTCAGACTGACCCACGTTTGGTAAATTCTAGTGGGGAAGCTGTGGCTATTCAAGCCCACAGCTGTTCTAAGTGGGTGCCAGCTGCCTGCCAGATCTGTGACCTTCTCTAGAACCTGCTAAAGTGCCCAGGAAAATGCTCTTTCCAGAGCAGGAACCAAAAGAGAACACCCCAGTATCCAAAGGTACCCCAGACCTATGGACAGATGAATGACGTAAGCATTCAAGAAACAAACATTTTTCTTGAAACCTAGAAATGACCTTTCTAGGTGACATAAGTATCCACTAAGTGTATTTTATTTACCACACTAAAGAAAAAAAAAAAACAAAAAAAACCCTTGAGCTGTTCTGAGCCACTTCAGACACAAAAGCATTCAAGTAGGCATCGTGACCCTGACCTCCCCACATGTGGTCCCCGTCAGGGACTTCCTGAAGGTGAGGCTGGAGCAGCACTTGGGAAGAGTCACTTCACCTCCTGGGTTTCCAGTCTCCCTCTCTCAAATCCTTGTTGCTGAGGGAGCACCCCAGGGCCTTAGCTAGACCCCAGAGCAGCAAGGAGAAGGAGGCAGGTTTGACAGCGAGTGATGTTCTGTTAGTCAGAGTTCTGAGACCCAGAGAAGGGAGCCCAAGGGGGGCGGGGCTCTCTACCCATTGGAGAGCTCTACCCCTGAGACAGCCGCCCCTCGGGGCTTTCCAGAATCAGGGCCAAGCACCTGGTAACACGAGCGTCCCAGACTGGGCAACACTTCTGTGGCTCCGCAGGCTGGCCTTTTATGGATGTTGGGTACAGCGACAGGTCATCTGTTACTGAGCCATGCGGGACAAGCTGAGCTGATGGTGACAAAACAAAAACCAACAAAAAAAGCCTTTCACACACTATTGGATTCAACTTGCTGGTTCTGTTTAGGATTTTCACACTTATGTTCGTGAGTGAGATTGGTTCATAGTCTCCTTTTCTTCTACTTTCTTATCTGGTCGAAGAGTCAAGGTCATACTCTATAACACGCATTTGCCAGCTTCCCGCCCTCTTTGCCCCGTTTTCCATTTTTTGACAGTGGACGATATTTGTAATGGGCTCTGGCTCTCACAAGGACACACCCCCGAGTCCGCCTGCTCGACAGAGGGCTCGGCACAGACAAGAAGACAGGCACTTCTTTTCTTTGTTTATTGTCTGTGTTGGCTTGTATATGGCGCTTTTGTTTCTTCTGGGGCCCCTCTGCTGGGAGCTGGCCATTTTCCTGAGGAAGTGGGATGGGAGGTGAGGGCAAGCCCTGGGCCCAGGCGGGGAAGATGTGCTGGAGGGAAAGCACCCAGAACGTGGTGCCCCAGCAACCCCCGCAGCCACCCCTGCCCCGTGAAGCCCCCACTGGAGCTCAGCCTGACCCTCTCCACGCAGGCGCCATGTTCCGCAAGAAAAAGAAGAAACGCCCTGAGATCTCAGCCCCACAGAACTTCCAGCACCGCGTCCACACCTCCTTCGACCCTAAAGAAGGCAAGTTCGTGGGCCTCCCCCCTCAATGGCAGAACATCCTGGACACGCTCCGGCGGCCCAAGCCCGTGGTGGACCCTTCGCGCATCACGCGAGTGCAGCTCCAGCCCATGAAGGTGAGATGGGGGCAGGGGGCTGGTGAGGTCAAGTCCGGCTTCTCCCACTCCATGGACGCCTGGGCCTGGCCAAACCACAAAGGCACCTGGAGGACCCACCTAATTACCAGCTATCAATTATCAGCCTCTCATTCGCTCCCCAGGTGACCCGGGGAGGAGGACCCTGGGGAGTCCACTGAAGGGAAGGGTTGCCTGATGTGGCAAATACAAATACAGAATGCCCAATAACATCTGAATTTTAGATAACAAGTAATCTTTTAGTAGGAAGGGTGCCCATGCAGTATTTGGACCTTCAGCCCCTGTGGGACTAGGGGATTTAGTTGTGTGGGTCAAGAAGGGTGGAGACAAGAGCCTGGAAGGGGCTGGGTCAGGGTTTAGAGGCCACAAAGCCAGTATGTGCGGAGAGCTCTGGACCAGTCCCTGCCTCCTCAGTGAGCTCTGCACGTCTTCCCGAAGGCCACAGGCAGAGCTGGAGGATGGCAGGGGCCCAGGTGGGGCCTGGTGGGTGCCCCGCCCCCACTGGTTCCCCGCAGCTCCCCAGGCTCAGCCGCCCACATCATTCAGTACGCTGGATTGTAACCCATGGTTCCTTACCTGTGCCCTGGGGGACTGCAAGGCCCATGGAAATGGGCCTGTTCCCTTTATTTCTGCTCCTGCACAGGCCTGATGCACCACAGGCCCGGGTAAGTGACTGAAAAATTGAGGAATGGATGGATGACACAGCAAGCAAGGTCCTTAGGTGTTCCTCCTTAAGGCCCCCAGGGAGGCCCCCGGCCTGGTCCCAGGCCGCCCCTCGCTGTCCAGAACAGGCCCCTCACCTACCTCTTCTGCTCTCACCTGCAGACTGTGGTGCGGGGCAGCTCTGTGCCCATGGATGGCTACATCTCGGGGCTGCTTAACGACATCCAGAAGTTGTCAGTCATCAGCTCCAACACCCTGCGTGGGCGCAGCCCCACCAGCCGACGGCGGGCACAGTCCCTGGGGCTGTTAGGGGAGGAGCCCTGGGCTGCCGAGCCGGACATGTACCTGCAGAGCCCCCAGTCTGAGCGCACTGACCCCCACGGCCTCTACCTCAGCTGCAATGGGGGCACACCGGCAGGCCACCAGCAGATGCCGTGGCCAGAACCACAGAGCCCACAGGTCCTGCCCAATGGGCTGGCCACCAAGGCACAGTCTCTGGGCCCCACCGAGTTCCAGGGTGCCACGCAGCGCTGCCTGCAACTGGGTGCCTGCCTGCAGAGCTCCCCACCCAGCACCTCACCCCCTGCAGCCGCCGGAAGGCGTGGGACCAAGGCTGCCAGGCATGGCCCCGAGGAGGCCCGGCCACAGTCCTGCCTGGTGGGCTCGGCAGTGGGCAGGCCGAGTGGGGAGGGCAGCCCCAGCCCCAAGACCCAGGAGAGCAGCCTGAAGCACAGGCTGTTCCGGAGCATGTTCCTGTCGACCCCTGCCACGGCTCCTCTGAGCAGCAGCAAGCCAGGCCCTCCACCACAGAGCAAGGTATGTCAGGGGCTGCCGTCTGGGGCCACTCTCAGTGGGGCCAGGAGCTGGCCTGGGGAACGTGCCAGGGACTCAGCCCTGCCAGGTTGGGTTGGGGACAGCCCAAGGGAATGAAATAATCAAGAAATTGGCTCGGTATCCACTGAGGGCTCTATCCTGAGCCAGCTCAGCCCTCCACTTCCAGAGGCTCCACATGTGTGAGACAGAGGCTATAAGCCAGGTCGTTTTCCAGGGGATGCTTCAGAGGGGCTTGTGGTACAAGCAGCTCACACCCCTGCCCTCTGGGGTGTGTCTAGGTGGACCACACTGGCTGGCCGACACCCCCTGATAAAGCATCTTTAGCCACAGAAGCCTAGACCTTCTGTCCCTGGTGCCCAGCAGCCCCCACCCAGGCCCCAGTGGAGATGAGGGCTCCGGCCCTGGGCAGGGCAAGGCCTCTGTGCCTCCCTCTTCTCAGATCTTCTTGCCACCCCCATCCCTCACTTGCCCCAGTGCCCCTGAGGCAGCTCGAGGCCCCGCACTGCCTCTCCTGACCGGCATTCAGCAGTGTTCCTGCCTCTGGTGAGGATGCCTGCCTGCCCTTATTTTAGCGGTGGTGGTTTTGTTTAACATTTCTGGGGTGATTTACTTTTGAGTTCGTGTGTGGTATGAAGAGCTAGGGGACTGAATCTGTCTGAGTCCGGAGGTAGCCGGAGAACCGACTTTTGGCCTGTGGGACAGTCTCAAATGCACAGGTTTTTCTTATAAAAAAGGAAACCGTGAAGAGGGACCTCATGGTGACGTTTCTGGGCTGGCAGGGGAGAACAGTTTTGCTTCTTACGTGCCCTATGGCATCCTGCCTGTGGTGACGGTAACATCCTTTCCCATTCGGCAGATGAGAAGACTGACTCAGAGAGGGTGAGGCAGCCCCCAGGTGTCACTCATGAGTCAGGGAAGGCGGCGCTCAGGCAGGCTCCGCTGTCTTGGCAGCTGCTTGTTCTCCATCTCCTTCCCGAGGGACAGGCAGGAATGAGCTTAGGCAGCAGCCCCAGGGTTTCAAGTCAGACCTAAGAAACTCAGTGGCTCAGTGACGGAGGCTCCCCTCCCCAGAGGAGGACAAGCCTGGCCCTCCCCTCTCAGTGCGGGCACAGTCTGGCCAGCCTGAGTGGGTGGGGAGTTTGGGGGGTGGCCTGTACCTTCAGCCTTTCTCAGTCACTGCTGGCCCAAGGTACCCAGGGAAGGCTCTGAGCTTTGTGCCCTCCAGCCCCACACTGGGACAAAGAGCAGTGGGCCAGGCTCCCCTGTGGGGTGGAGGCCTGGGGACAAATAGATGGGAAGTGGTTTGATGTACCCTTCCATGTGAGCAACAGGAGTGTCTGTGAGCTGAGGGGTCTGGAAGTCTGTGCCCCTGGGAAACCAAGGTGGGAGCAGCACAGCACGCCCTGCCAGGGAGGTGGCAATGGGGGCTTGATTGCTCCCTCCCTTTTGGGAGTCTTCTGGGAGGGCTTCAGGCCTTGGAAAGAGGGGATGTCAACACTGGGCTGGGCACCGACACACATGTTTCTGGGCTCCTGGCAACACCCCACAGCCAGGTGAGGGCTGCACACCAGCCTGCCAGCCTGCCCAAGCCTGTACACTTTACTGGGCGCCCACCACGGGGCTGGCTGCTGGTGTGCAGGGCTGGCCCACACCTGGGTGGGGAGGTGGTGGTTGTCTTGGGCTTGGAGACACCACAGTTCCAAATCCAGCGGAGTGCTGTCCTTGGCACTTGGGTGCATGTTTGTGCCCCAAGCCAGGCCTCTGAGCTGCCTTGAGCCAGAGCTTCCCAACCCTGCACTGTTGACATTTGGATCATCCTTTGTCCCGGGGGCTGTCCTGTGCATTGTAGCACATTTAGCAGCCTCTCTGGTCTCTACCCACTAGACCTGAGCAAGCACCCTGCTGATGGGACAACCGAAAATCCTCCCAGATTGCCAAACAGACCTTGAGTGGCAAAGTCACTCCCAGCTGAGAACCATTGCTTTAGGCAAATCACTGCACAGAAGGGAGGCATCTGGCTTGCTCCTTCCTCACGGCCCCAGGAAGCCGTGGAGCAAGCCGGCAGCCAGCCCCGCGCACCTCAGCACGTGCCAGGGCTGGTTCTGCAGGCCTGCAGCAGCTGTGCTGCACCAGGGGCCGCCGAGGTCAGGCTGCCAGTGGCCAAGGCCGACGGGGGGTGGCTGCAGGAGCACCTGTGGCACTAGGGCTCTCGGCCTCAGCCCAGGCAGCTTGGCCTGCGGTCACTCACTTTGGCTAAAGAGCAAAAGAAGACCCCGAGTGGGGGCAGAGAGGCCAAAGGGACACAACAGCTATAAATCGGGGGAATTTCGAAATGGCTCCACTTGGAGACAGAGAGGCCACGCCAGAAGACCTCAGCGATCAGCAAACGTGGGTCCGGCCCCTACTGTGCGCTGGGTGCTCTGTTACGTGCCGATGGTTTACGACACCAGTAGGACCGTGCACAGGGTCAGGGGTTCGGCTGACCGCGGCTGAAGTCTGGCCTTTCTGACCCCGTTTCCTCATCTACACATGTGATCATAGTAGTACCCGTGGGATAATAAAACAGCCCACAGGATCACGGGAATTAAATGAGATAATGCATTTAAGGCCCTTGTCAAAGTGTTAACCCGCAATGAATGGCTTTATTATTTTTTAAATATTATGCCGTGGCCTGTGCTTTTGGGGCCCTTACCTTGCAGCCCCGGACCCATAGCCGGGGAGCCCAGTGCTGTTACCGTGGCCTGGGAAGGCTGTAACTCTGCCCACAGCTCTGCTCATGGCTCCCTGCTCAAGACGAGGTCTTAGGCACTCAAGGAACTCCAGAATTAATCCAGAGCCCATAACAATTCCTTAATTTCTTATTTGTCTCCTTTCCCTTTCTTGGTGAGGTTTAGCAAGTTTCATCTGGTTCTTTCCTGTGGTGACATTGAGTAAAAGCTCCCTCCTTGTGGAGACAGGCAGCAGGGCCAGCGAAGGGACACTTGGACCTGCCGCTGCAGAGGTGAAGACCAAGTCCGGCCCCACCACCCCTGTGCCCGGTGTCCCAGGCCACGGCAGTGCTGGGCTCTCAGCTCTCTGCAGGCAGGGACACCTGCTCGACCCTAGACAAGGCCGGGGACCGTGGTGGGGGTGGAAGCCCCGAAGCCTGGGGAGGGGTGCCGCAGAGGCTGGAAAGGCTCTGACTGAGCCCAGGGGACCCAGGGCCCAGACTCGGGCTTCCTGAGCAAGCAGCTCAGCCCAAGCTTACTGCCTGAGAAGGCTTCCTAAAAGTGGGGGCAGCTCCAGGGACCGGGACCAGGAGCCCGCGGCCCCTGGACAACTGCCTGTGAAGGGCTCCGAGAAGCCCTGAGAGGCCTCTCGGCGGCCCCAAGGCCCCAGTTAGGCTGTGTAGGCCCCTCTCCCCGTGCCCCTCTTAAAAACACGTGATTCATATCATGTCACACACCACCAGCTGCGTGGGAGCACCCCACGGTTGGGGGTCATTTCCTGGCAGGACTGGCAGGAGACTCCGAGCCTAGAAAGGCGGGGAGCCTCGAAGGCTTCCAGGGGTGGGCTGCTCACAGAGGGGCCCGGTCTGCTACTCAGCTCCAACTTCCCTCCCTGCCCACACGGACAGTCCCTGCTGTCCCTTCCTAGGCCGTCCCCAGCGAGGAGTTTTATGCTCGAGAGCAAATGGAGGGGCTCCTCTGGGGAGCCCTTAGAAAATGCCCCCAGGATCCCTGGCCCCAAGGGTTGGGTTTGGCTGGACCTACCCTTCTGATCCCAGCCCTCTCTGGCACCGTATCTCAGCCCAGGGAGACCCGAAAGCCCCAAGATGGAAACACGGCCTGTGGCCCTCTGTGGGGAACACAACAGTGCTTCTGGTTGCATGGGCCCTTGGGTGGGGGCGCATGGGAGCGGCTGCCTCTGACCCAGAACCCCCACGCAGTCCCCCACAGAGGGAGGGCTGCCTCCCAGTGGCCTCTCTGGGGTTTGGCTGTCAACTCCCCGGGAAGAAACACCTAACTAGCACGAGGATGCCCTAGGTACTCTGCTTTCTTTGTCTTCCCAGGAGCAGGCAAGTTGGATGTGGAGAGCTCTGTGTGGTCTGCTCTCCTGGGAACAGTGGGGGTTGGTTTCCCAAGCAGGACTGTGGTTTGGCTTCAGCTCCGTCTGAAAATCTTCGCTTGCAGCACCACCCCACGTTGGCCTGATGCCCCGGTTATTAACCTTGCCCGTGCCCAGGACTCATGGCAGCCGCCCTCTGCTGCTGGAAGTTTGCTCCAGACATCCCCACAGCCTCTTTCTGTTTCTTTCCCCTGCAGCCCAGCTCCTCATTCCGACCGCCGCAGAAAGACTCCCCCACAAGCCTGGTGGCCAAGGCTCAGTCCTTGCCCTCAGACCAGCCCATGGGCACCTTCAACCCTCTGACCACCTCAGATACCAGCAGCCCCCAGAAGTCCCTCCGCACAGCCCCTGCCACTGGCCCTCCTCCAGGCCGGTCTTCCCCTGCTGGCTCCCCCCGAACTCGGCACACCCAGATCAGCACCAGCAACCTGTACCTGCCCCAGGACCCCACGGTAGCCAAGGGTGCCCTGGCTGGTGAGGACACAGGCATCGTGACGCACGAGCAGTTCAAGGCTGCACTCAGGATGGTGGTGGACCAGGGTGACCCCCGGCTGCTGCTGGACAGCTACGTGAAGATTGGCGAGGGCTCCACGGGCATTGTCTGCCTGGCCCGGGAGAAGCACTCGGGCCGCCAGGTGGCCGTCAAGATGATGGACCTCAGGAAGCAGCAGCGCAGGGAACTGCTCTTTAATGAGGTGGGAGGAGAGGGTGGATGTGGGAGGGCATCTGGGATGGGCAGTGAGCACCAAGCCAGGCTGGACAGGTGCAAGCAGGGCAGTGTGGTCTGCCCAGCACTCATGCATCCCCCCACCCGCCCCCAGGTGGTGATCATGCGGGACTACCAGCACCTCAACGTGGTGGAGATGTACAAGAGCTACCTGGTGGGCGAGGAGCTGTGGGTGCTTATGGAGTTCCTGCAGGGCGGGGCCCTCACAGACATCATCTCCCAAGTCAGGTGGGCAGCTGGAGGGCTGGGCCCCGAGTGCTGGCTGCCCCACCATGGCCCTGGCAGGGATATCAGGCAGCCTGGGGCCCAGCAGACTTGGGGGAACTATCAGATTGTCCCAAGTGCCCCTGTCTGGGTTAATACACCTAAGGACCCAGGGCCATGGGAGGACAAGGTGGTATCCAGCCTAGGCCCAGGCCCACTTCCTCCAGGGCTCTGTCCTAACAGGGCTCCCGCATATGCTGCCCAGGAATTGTGGGGCTTGGTACCAGGGACACCTACTCTCTCAGCCCATCTGTCCTGCAGCCCAGTCAAAGCTAATGTTCTCTTCCGATGGTGGCCCTGCCTTCCCTGTCCAGGCTGAACGAGGAGCAGATTGCCACTGTGTGTGAGGCCGTGCTGCAGGCCCTGGCTTACCTGCATGCCCAGGGTGTCATACACCGGGACATCAAGAGTGACTCCATCCTGCTGACCCTTGATGGCAGGGTAGGGTCCTCCCCACCCTGGCACACCCACACCCCTACTTGCCTGCTCCCAGCATGGCCCCTCCTGGTTCACCACTCGCCTTTTTCCCTCCTGCCCAATCCCCAGGTGAAACTGTCAGACTTTGGATTCTGCGCTCAGATCAGCAAAGACGTCCCTAAGAGGAAGTCCCTGGTGGGAACTCCCTACTGGATGGCTCCAGAAGTGATCTCCAGGTCTCCGTATGCCACCGAGGTAACCGATCCCTCCATCCCCCAGTCCTCCCAGAAGAGGCTTGGGAACTCTTCTGCTTTGGGCTCTCTCCCACAAAAAATAGCCCTGATTCTCATGTTCCCACTTACTCAAGACCCTACCCCACTGCCCACTGTCCCTTTTTGGATGGGTCTACTCTTGCCTGTGACTTTGCTGTCACAAACTGGTCCCCAAAATGCTTGTCCCCAGCTCAAGGGCGAGGTGGGGTATGGCCAGGCTTCCCCATATGTGATATCCTTTCTCGGAGAGTGTCACTCACTAAGGAGAGCTGGGGGCAGCTGTTCCCCTCCCCCTGCAGCGTGCTGCTACCCAGGGGTCAGGCTCTGGCCAGTGGAGTCAGGGACATTCTCCTGCAGGTGGATATCTGGTCTCTGGGCATCATGGTCATTGAGATGGTAGATGGGGAGCCACCCTACTTCAGCGACTCCCCAGTACAAGCCATGAAGAGGCTTCGGGACAGCTCTCCACCCAAGCTGAGAAATTCTCATAAGGTCAGTGGATGTGTAAGGTATGACCCCACAGTCCCTACTCTCCCTGAAGTTTAGGGGACCAGGGCCTAGGCTCCCAGGCCCAGCCTCTCCTTTTTGCAGAAGCCAGAGAGTCTGGGTTCCTGGGAAAGGCTCCTCTGTCTTCACACAAAACCTGCACCTAGGTGTGGAGCCACGTCTATATACAGTCTCCCACGGTCACTCTGACAAGTTTCTACCTGCAAGTGATTGACAGGAGCCCGGGAGGAGGAAGAGCAAAGCTGCCAGGAATTCCTGATGATCTGGGGAGGAATCTAGAGATGCGAACTGAGCAGGAACCCTTCAGCCCGAGCCATCATTGGAGCTGTGCCTTAGCACAGCGCTCCCCAGTCTGTCCCAGTGAATCGGCTTCTCCTCCATCACTGCACATCCTGACCACATCTGAGCCAGTTTTTCCGTTAAAACCTGTGTGTGTGTGTGTGTGTGTGTGTGTGTGTAACCCTTTTCTACCAAATCCACCCAAACCAGCAGTCCGTACCTGTGGACACCCATGTGTTGGCCAGGTCAGCACAGGGCTGCAAAATGTCACTGCCATCTGGTGGCCAGAGTGAGAAGTGTCCCAGAGGGTTGAAGTCCTGTGGCCCTAACACAGCTGGATGGGAAACATCTGAGATAGCAGGTCTGGGGGGACCCCTGCGAACCCCACCATTAGCAGATAGGGGAGATTTCCAGTTGACGAGTCCCCCAGAGGAGGTAGTCTTCTCTAACAGCCCGAGACTTACGTCACCTCAAGGCACTGGCTCAAAATTAACCAAGATAAGTCCTTATTGACTCTAAGGCTTAGAGCAGTAAAGAAATCTTGCTTTTTCTTGTTCTTTTCTATTTTTCAAAAACACTTCTTCATCCCTGACCTCTTTTTTTATCCTCACTAAAGCCCTTTGTGGCACACAGAACAAGCACAATTTTTCATTAACCCATTTTGCAGATGAGATAACTGAGGTCTAGAGAAAATGGCAACTTGCTGGAGATTAGGGATAAACGCAGGACTGGATCCCTGATACCGATCCCATGCCCCTTTCCACAGAACCTCAACACAGAGAGAGCCCAGAGAAACGGGGTGTGGCATGGGCTGTATTTACAGCTCAGCTCCCCCAGGGCTCCAGGTATCCTAATTCTATTGCTCAGCAGCACCCCTAGAGGCAAAGTGGCTGCTCTTCCTGGACTGATGCTGATTTTCTTTACCTACCTGATAATCCCAGAAGTGCTAACCTGGGAGGAAGCAGGAAGTTAGAAAAGAGAGAATTTAAGACTTTCAGATGATGGTGGGGCCAGGCGCATGGGTCTCCCCAGCATGACTACAAATCGTAGCTTTTTCTCACGGCCCTGTCTCCACAGGTTTCCCCAGTGCTGCGAGACTTCCTGGAACGGATGCTGGTGCGGGACCCCCAGGAGAGAGCCACGGCCCAGGAGCTCCTGGACCATCCCTTCCTGCTGCAGACTGGGCTCCCCGAGTGCCTGGTACCCCTGATCCAGCTCTACCGCAAGCAGACTTCCACCTGCTGAGCCCACCCCTGAAGTGTACCTGCCACCTGTGCCCACAGGCAGGGGACACTGGGTAACCAGCTTGCTGGCAGGGCCTGCTTGCCTCATTCTCTCAGTATTCTCTCCAAAGATTGAATGTGAAACCCCACCCCCACCCTCCTGCCCCTCAGCCCACTGGGCCAGGCCGGACCTGCCCCTTAGTCTCTCTTCCCCCACAAGAGAGTCCCCAGTTGCCTTTGGGATGATGGAGACCCCTTTTTCAGAATGACCCTTTGTTATTTGCACAGGGATATTTCTAAGACACACGGAGACCAGCACTTCTGGCCGCTGCAGCCAACACAGCAGAAAAGGCTGCTGTGATTTTTTTAAAGGCAATTGTATACTGGCATCCCAGGCCATCCAAGAGGGCAGAGTGCCTCTCTTCACCAGGATGCTTGCTGTTCTCAGCTTCAGCTCCAAACCCCGGTGTCTCAAGAGGGTCACAGGGAAGGTTTTTGTTACCTACACCTGTCTTCGTCCCTTGTGTCTGCCTTCCTAAAGGCACAGTCCCCCCAGCACCCGCTTCCAGAACCCCCACACTGGTAACACACAACACCCTCATGCACGGCCTGCTCGGAACTGTGGACAGCCCATTCGCAGGCCACCATGGGAGGGGAAGGGACGTTTCCTGGGTGAAAGAGAAATAGTGGGGGTGGTGGTCAAGGTGGTGTCACTTTACAGGGTGTGCGTGCTCATGTGTGCCTGTGTATGTGTGGTGGAGGCAGGCCACCCCAACAGCCTGGCTCCTCCAGTAAGGCTTCCTCATCCTCTTCCCCACTAAGTTCTGCTCTGAGGGGCCCGGCTTTCCTGGTCTGGCTTCCCACCCCGAAAGTCCTGTGTGTCTACCCGACGGGTGAAGAGGTCTGTATTGAGACTATCACGTCCTGGGGGCTGCGCGGGTTAACCTCCAGGTTTCTCCTGCGCTGTGGAGTCTGAGGGCCCAAGTATGCAAGGATGAGGAAACAAACCCTGTTTTACCTGTGAGCTTCATCTCAACAACCAGGACATCAGGGACCCTTTCTTTTCAAAATCCTGGTCTAGGGCAGAGGTGAACCAGCTCCCGGGGCCCCATCATGTCAAGAGAATGGGCACCCCATTTGTGCAAGCCCTCCGCCCCTCACTGCCTCCTCAGGCGCCTGTCTCCTTGTCCTCCTTCTCCTACTTTTAGGGCTGTTGTGAGACAGGAACGCCCAAGGAAGAACACCAGGAGTCTGGACCCTCTCTAGATCATATTTTTAGATTCCTCTGCTCCCTAGTGGCCTGCTTTAGGGCAAAAAGAAACAAGAAAAAAAAACATTTTTTTTAAGGGTCAGAGTTTTGAAAACAAAAGCATCTTCCCTAGAAACTTTTGTGAATTGTTTGCACTTGTGCCTGTTTTAAATTAAACTGAGTGTTCAAAACCTCTGGACTTCTCTTGTCTCTGGGAGTGGAGCCAGGCTGCCCCTGAGCTGGCATTCTGTAGTGGGTGCCCAGTGTGGCCCCTCTCCTTCCCAGCATGAGCTTTGCAGTGGCCACTCTGGTCCACAGAAAACCCAGCCCCCTGGTGGTGTGTGGCCCCAGAATGAGGGAAACAGGAAGTAAAATACCTCTGAGTGCAAGAGCTGAGAAATAGACGGGCTCCTTCCCAGGGGGAGGGGCCCAGCCAGGAAAGCCAAGGTCCTGCATCTTGCTTGCTGGCTCTACAGGGGCTCTGGGGGCAGCCACCAGGGCTGATGACCGCTTTCGGCGGCAGCTTCTCCCTTCCCGTTTGCTTCTCACTCCCTGGAAAGTGAAAAGCGGCTGTCTTTCAGCTGCCCCCTTTGGGTTCTCAGATCTGAGGGAGTCAGTGAGGAGCTGTAGAAGAGAGGTGCGGTGGCTGGAAATCACGAAAGCGGGCTTTGAGTCCTGGGGGCGGGGTGGGTGGATGAGATTATCTTAAAACTTGTAGCTCTAACACTAATTCCAGCACTTCCTTTCTGAGCGCTCATTCTACCCCCCCTAACCTAGGACTCACTGAAACCTCTTAATCAGGAGCATGGAGCCAGGTGGACCATCTCCTGCTCGCCACAGCACTCACTCCTAAATTAGCTGCCCTGGTCCAGGGCCCTAGTCCCACCAGCTCAGCCAGAAATAGCACCTGAGTCTTACCTTCTGGAAGCAGCCACGGTGGGACGGGCAGAGATGGAGCAAGTGCACCCTTCCACCTCTCCAAAAGGAGCCTGCCGTCAGGGGTGGTTGGTAAGGCAAAGAGAGGCCAGTTCTCCCAACTGAACAATATGGGATTTATTAACTATTCTTTTGAGTTCTAATAGTCCTTCCACCGCACGGTGTCATTCCAAAAGCGGGTTTGTAAGTCATTCTGCCTCACTCAGACCAGTTCTGAGTGTGACCTCAGAGTACTGGATTCCAGTGGCATGGGTACGCTTTCACAACGACAAAAGCAACAAGAGTTGGCAAAGCAAAATGTTTAGAAAGTCTCTTCTAAAGAGGAGAGAGCTAGAGAGGACCCCAGCCCCCAATGCCCTTGGGGCAGACAATGAGAGGAAGAAGTTCAGGAGAGCAAAACGTGGTGAAACATTTCAGTTTGGCACTGAGCTGGGCCTGGTAAGGAATCTGCAAGAACAGCAAGTCAGTCAGACGCACAATTCCGTTCAGACAGGAAAGATCAGCTGTGGGTTTTTTAGAAACATCACCTTCAACTACCCGGCCTGTGGCAACTCCACAGAGAGGGGGCCCTTGTGGTTGTTTACCCAATAAAGAGGGCACAGGTGACATTTAACCAGAAAGCCCCATGTCAGTGACACTTGAAAGAGACAGAATTTCAACACAATGTGCAACTCAGACCTCAGTGTTTTGAAGAAGCCAAAATACTTGTATTTTTATACCATTGGAAACCTCATGAAAATTAAACAGAGTTGGAAAGGGAGTAAGTGAGCAAGCAAGGATCAGAAAAAGAGGAGTCTGCACTTGGGGTGACTAATCACCCCCATCCTACCCCAGATCCTCTCCTCTGGCTTTTCAGGAGCTTCTGTATTGTTTACCCACCACCCAGACAGTGGACCAAGGGGAGGCAGATGTTTTAGGGGAAAGGAGTGGGGAAAGGGCAAAGCACCCCAGAAACAAAAGCAAGGCTCATCAGAAGAAAATAGTGCGTACTCAGTAGGTCCCAAGGTTCGGAAATCATGAAGGAGGGGTTGGAATCTCCAGTTTTTCAGAAGACAGCAGGAACTCGGAGGACACAGGGACTTAACCTGGAAGATCTTGGGGTCTTTAGTGAAGGGTCTGCGCTCCCGCTACTCCAAATGCAAATTGTTTTGTTCATTGTCCCTCACTTCACTGCTGTGAAATGACTTCAAGTATCAGGATTTAACATACTACAAGAGTTTGAAGATTTTATGGGTAAATGCACACGGAGGAAGAAGTACACAACGGTGATCTGAAATAAAACCAGAAGTCCGAACTCCGAGCCAGGACACAGCGAGACTGCAGTGCTGCCACCAGGGGACACCAGAGATCACGTCCCGCGTAGGGGCCCCGGCGGCCTCGCGGGCCTGGCAGGAGGGAGGGCTAGGGAGCCGTCCGACATCTACCTCCGCAGGGCCCGCTCCAGATCAGCCACCCGTCACCCCTAGGCCTAATTTCCCAGCACAGGTCATTCTCCCTCTGGGCAGTTCCCGTAGAGTTACTGGTGAGAAACCTTTCGTTCTGCCAAGACGAACAGATCGACGTCTTGAAAGGACCCCTCCGCAGGTGAATAAGGGGGTGCACACTCAACCTTCGGGGTTCACAGAAGGAGCTCCACGCGCCGCCACCTGGCGGGCTGGGTGCACAGACACACGCGCTAGTGCTCCTCGCGGGGCCCTGGGGCACGCGATTCGCCAGACCCGCTTAGTTCCCCCTTCGCCAGGCCGGCACAAAGAAGGGGGCGGGGAGGGAGGGAACGAAGGCCAGGCCGGGAAAGGGCCTTTTACCACCTCTCTGCGGTTGCCTCTGACTCACTAATCCGCCCGGTAATGAAGCGGGGGCCGGACCTGCGTCCCACGCGTTGGGGCAGAGGCAGGGGTCCTTGGTCTCGACCCCTTGCATCCATCATCCGCTCTGCCCTCCATTAACCGCCCAGCGAGAAGCAGGAGCCCTTTAACAGCCCCCTCCCAGCTCTCGCTGGAGTTTGATGTAATTTAAACCCGGACCTGCGGCTCGTGTGGGCTTCCGACTCCCGCGCGCCGTCGTTTAACGTTGCAAACACTTCAGTCAATTATCCCCCTCGCGGAGCTTCTATTTAAAGAGACATTGTCAGGTTTTAAGCCTCGGATCAGACCTGCTGCTTTCTGCTTCATATACAAAGACTCAAAACACGGGTTCTTTGGGATTGGAAGAAACACAATGAAGCAAAGCCTTCGCAACAGTTGCACCCTGCAGGAGCACCCCCGTGCGGGATGGGGGAGCTGGGAGGAGGTGGGGGTCGGAGAAGTGCTTTCCATTTCAGGCCTCTGAGGGTGAGAGGAAATAAGGCTGGGCCACGAGGGATGAGACCCCAAAGATGGAACTCAGATGCAGCCGCGCCCAGGGAACGGCGTTGGCTGGGGCCACACTGTCAGTGACAGTTGGATTCTGGGTGGGCCTGGGGAAGAGGACAGGAAACTGGAATTACCCACAAGCTGGTTCAA
Organism: Macrotus californicus; assembly: GCA_007922815.1. NCBI lineage: Eukaryota > Metazoa > Chordata > Mammalia > Chiroptera > Phyllostomidae > Macrotus > Macrotus californicus. The sequence continues at coordinate 16,490 of VMDR010001533.1, read as the reverse complement.
GGGACAATTAGCGTTCAACACCAGAGGTTCTGCCACTTGCAAAACAGGCTTTCATTGTCTTGAGGAAGGAGATCCTCCCTAGAAATACTTAACCTCTAGAAGATTCCTTCCTAATCAGCTCTCTTGACCAAAAGTCTCTGAGGCCCATCTCCATGCTCCCCTTCTCCAACACGTAAGGGGGAGGGGACTTAGGTCGTGTGTGGCATTGTTGTCAGCATCACTGGGAGGGAGGGGGCTAGACCCTGGTTGCACAGGTCCACTCTTCTGCGCACTCACTGCTCGGGTGTGGGGAAACCTGGCAATGGGAAGGAGACCAAGCAAGAGCCAGCCAGACTCAGGACTGAGCCTTAGGGCAGAGGGAAGGGGGTCCATCTTCCCGGAAGGCTATAGCCCATGGAACCAGTCTTCTACTCCTCCCCTTCCAGGACAGGAAAGGCAGGCTTCAGAGAAGGTGAGACTTAGGCAGGGAATACTAAAAATACCAACAAGCACAAAAAAGAAATAATAGGGGTCCCTTTCAGAGAGAAGGCCACTTATCTTGGCAGTGGGGACAGGTTCCAGGATCACAGATGTGAGGGAAACTGCCAGGAAAGTGAGGACATGGAAGAAAGAGAGACCCCGGTGGAGCAGAGGCAGGCAGGTGCAGGGAACAGGGCTCGTCCTCGACGCTGTTTACGGCTGAGCGTGCAACGCCACGGCCTCGGTGCCTGCCTGCCAAGCCTGGGGTCCAGGCACCGAGTGCGGCACAGCGTTGGCCTCTAACTCCGGGCCGCTCTCGGGACCTGGTGCCTCCCCGACCAGGCTGGGGATGTCTGGAGCTGTGGAGCGTCGGCGCAAACCCAAGCGGCCGGAGGAGCCGGGGCCGCCCTCGGGGTGGGGGCTAAGGCCGATGGGGGCTTGCGCTAAGGTTGGGGGCGCTCCCTCCAGCACCTCATGCGAACGCCACCGCCCGGTCCCCGATGACTGGGGCGAGTGTGGTCGGGCCATCAGGGCTCCCGCCCGCAGTCGAGCCGTCTCTTCCTCGGTCACAGCGCCCAGAGCCAGACTCATGCTCCGGCCCAACTCGGGCCGCTCGCTCCCCTGCGCCCGGTGCCGGCCTGAACTCTTGCCGGCTGAGCCAGCCTCGCCGCCGTGACCATGGCCGCCGGCCGCTCGCGCAAAGCGCGCCAAGAGAGGCCGCTGTAGGCGCCGGGGACTGGGTCGTCGGCGCTCCGGGCTGGGCGCGGGAGCCGGACGGCCAGGGGGGCTGTCGGAGTTGGAGCCCCGAGCCGCGGCGGCGGCGGCTGCGCGGCCCCAGGGCCCAGTGAGGGCCTGCACGCAGGTTCCATGACCGCGGGCGGCAGCCAGCTGCAGCGCTGTAAGGCCCGCACGGTTGGTGCGGTCGAGGCGCAGGCCCAGGCGGCGGAAAGAGCGCACTAGGAACTCGAGCACCGCCCCGTGGCCGCACGCCGCTGCCCACATCACCGGGCTATTGCCAGCCGAGTCAGCCGCCTCGGGATCGCCGCTGAACTGCACCAACAGCTGCACGGCGTCCAGGTGGCCACGCTCGCATGCCAGGCTGAGCGCCGTGCGGCCACGCTCGTCCCTCAGGTTCACGGCCGCACCCTGCTCCAGCAGTAGTCGAACGAAGCGCGCGCGCAGCGCGGGGTCCGGCAGCCCCACGGCCACCATGAGTGGCGTGCGGCCCTGCTCCGCGCGGCAGTCGATGATGCTTCGGTCTAGCGCATCCAGCACGAAGCGGGCCAGGTGCACTTTGCCCGCCTGCATGGCCTCCAGGAAGGTGCGCGTACCCGCTCTGGGGCACAGGTCCTTGGGCTTGAGCATGGCACCGGCCGCCGCCCCTAGGCGGCCCGGCAGCACCGCACGGGGGCGCCCCTCTTCCCGCGCCCCGCCGGGGTCTGGCCTCCGCGGGGTCTCTGGCTTGGCTCCCTGCCTGCGTGGGCGGTTGCGGCCGAGGGTCCTGAGCTTTCCACTCTGGTGCCCCCGCGGATCCCGCTGTCCTGCCGCAACTGGGCCCCACGCCTGGCGTCTCGCTTCTCCTTCCCGGGGCTTCCCGCCTGCCTGGAGGTGTAGGTTGCTCGCTCCGCCGCGCTCCGCGCCTGGCTCGAGACGGCTGGAGCCGAAACTCGGCCCGCTCCTGAACACTCCCGCTGCCTTCCCCGTGTCCCGCGATCCTCAGTCCCTCGTGGCCTGGAGCTGCGCCACTCACCCGCACCCGGGGCAGCCCCCGCTCCCCTGCTGAGACGGTGGCGCCCGCCTCGCGCTCCTGCCTCTAGCCCTGGCGGGGCGCGCTGCTCCTCGAGCTGCTAACGCCGCTCCTCCGCCTCCTCCCCTCTCGCGGGGGCCGGGCCACGCCAGGGCGCTTGCTCCTTACTTGGGGGGCTCAGCGGCGCGGGAGCCGCCGCCCACCTGGATACCTGACTTTATAGCCTCGGGGGTCTCCATGGCAATGGCTGCCCGGGAAGCGGGCTGAGCCGTCAAGTCAGAAAAGGACGGGAGGGGGAAGACCAACCCTGACCCCCACACCTTCGCGGGCCTAGATGTGAGGGAGCAGCTCCTCCTCCGCGCTCCCCTGGGGCTACAGCGGCTGCTGCGGGCGGTGGCGGGGGCTGCTCGTTGTGGGCCACATGCACCCGATCGGGCCAATCCAAAAGTCACAGTCTTCTCTCCCCGCCCTCTGCTCCCATCTGAGCCTGTGCCCGAGACTCCCTAGAAACTGGCTGGACCTCAGGACCGTCGGGGAAAACCGGGCATTGCCCCCAGAGGTCCAGGTGGAAGGAAATGGTACCCCAGGAAAGCAGAACTGGACCATAAGCTAGCTAGGGCGGCTGCGAGAGGCGGGCTGGGAGTAATTTGGGAGGAAGGGTAGCTGCGCTGCGCGCAGGACGGGGGCGCTCAGTCTGGCTGGGAACTGCCACTCGTGTAGCGAACCACGCACTCACAATTGTGCCTCCCGCACAGGCTCACTGGGAGTGGGGGTGGGAGGGAGGGTGCGCTCTACAGTCTCAGACGTCTCCAACCCCTGCAGCGCGCCCGCCCGCCAGCTCCCGGCGGCTTAGGATCCCGGAGTGCTGCAGCCGCAGCAGCTACTCCCCGGTGCCGCCTTCTCTCTGCTTCAGGACCCGCCGCCATCCCGGAAAGAGCAAAGATCGAGGGACACACGCAAGGCTCCCGCCACGCCCTCCCGTCCCCATTTCCCTCTTGAGCACAAAACCCCCCGCCCCCCACAACCCCCGACCACAAGGCTCTGACCTTCACCACTAGCTGATCCCTTCGGAGAGAAGAAGAGAGCTTGAGCCAATAGGGGTGCGGGAAAATGAACGCATCCAGTCTCCCTCTGGCCAGCTGCGTGGCCCTGGGCGCGGGGTGCGCAGGCCTAGGGTGCGGGGAGTCAGGGCGCCTCAGAGCCAAAGGGATGTGGGAAGGTGTGTAGGGTTGAAACTGATATTTTTGTAAAGTAAGAGGCGAATCAGGTATCAACTACAGAATTGAGTCTTTTAGTGAGCCAGGTATTGTGTTTCCAACTGTGGGAAACAGAAGCAGAAGTTCGGTTCTGGGTGGAAAAGACTTCCCCTCTCAAGTGGACATAAAATGTGGACACGAAAAGTGGAATTTATCACCCGAGGGCTGAATTTATCTATTAAATATACACAGAGACGGTCCTTAGAGGAAAAGGTGGAATTGTGGGGCAGGGAGGGCTCTGAGATCTTCTAAGAATAGAGCTTCTGAGGTGGTCTTCAAGGAAGTGTGGGGTGGGATCTGGCTGCTAAGAAGCAAGGAAGACATTCCAGACGGGTTACTGCGGCAAGGGCCTGGAGGCAGGGAAAACACCGTGAAAGGACAACGTTTGGGGCTGCTTGAAAGGGTCCCTTCCTATGAAAGACAGGAAATCAAGAGAAAAAGGAAAGTGTCCTCAGCCTGCGCAGAGCAGTGACAAGAAGTTCTGCGGCAGGAGCTGTCTGGGGAAAGGCATGGGGCAAGGAGAGGGTTGCCTCCAGGAGGAGCCCCATGCGTGGCAAGTGGCAGAATGGGCGCGTGGCCCTGCACCCTGAACTTCTTGCCTCTCTCCCCCGCCCAGGCCCCCCGAGGAGCCTGTCCCCAGGGAGCATGTGATGCAATCCTGCACACTCTGTGAAGCCTGTTTTCTTTCTTTTTGCATTTTTTAATTGCTCTGCTCTGCCAGTATTCGATATCAGCATTAATTCCCAGCTTGCAGGCGTTTACTAGCAGTGAGATTCCCACCTGCAAAATGGAGCCAATAATACTACCCTGCCTGCATCAGGCAAGATGTTGCTAGAGAGTGTCAGGAAAAGAGCTACACAATTATCCAGCATGCAGAAAGCCCAATCCCGCCCCCAGACCTGGGTGTCGCCCAGGGGTGGGTACAGACTCTCCAACCCCCACGAGGACAGGAATGTTCTCAGAGCTCTTTACTCAGACAGCAGAAGAAAGGCTTTTCTTTCCTTCATGACTCAATGTCCCTTTTCTCCACCATGAAGGAAATTGCTTTCTTCCCTTCTTTCTCTGTTTTCAGGGTCAGGCCAGGGGTACCCCAGAATCTGTGTGTGGCGAGCCATCCTACAGCCAGGCAGTGACAACCCACATGGAGGAGAGAAACAGCAGGAACACTGACTGGGCACCTTGTTGGTCCTAAAGAGCCATGGCCCCTCTCTCCTGAGCCTCCCTGAGGCAGCTCTGCCTCACTGATGTCCCTGTCACCATGAAAGATGGAGACAGTTCCACGGAAGAAGAGGAGCTGAGGAAGTTGCCCTTGAGGGCCTCACCCTGGCCTGTTAGAGAGCCCTGTGCTGGGCGCTCTTTGGAAGGAGTAGCTGGCTCCATTTGCCCCAGGTGGCCTTGCCAATCAGGCCAGGCCTGTGGAGGGGTGGGGCAGAGGGCGGTGGTAGGGTGTGAGGTCTCAGGCCCTGGAGCCTTTGCTCTGACTTCCCTGTGGGCTCTGTATGTTCTGAAAAGAAAAGAAATAGCAAAGCTGGAGGGAAAAAAAAGCTGAAACTTTGCTGCAGAGCAGAGGCACCAACAGCCCAAATTAGAAGCTGTCGCTTAGGGAGCTGAAGGCTGACAGGAGATAGAGCGAGGCAGCAGGGGGCAGGCAGGCACTCCACTCCCTCCTCCCCTCCCACCCCCTGAGCCTCTCCCCTGCCGGCCCAGGCTGGCAAAAGGGCTTCCTTGCAAAGACGCTCAGGTCTGCAGTCTGTCACTGTGTCTGCAGCTGCCCACCCCCCAGGCCCCCTTCTTTCCTCCTCAAGTGTCACCAACCCCCTCACCCTGTCACGTTGCACCAGCTCAGCAGGGTTGGGCCTGGTGGCACGTGGCTGGGAGATCTAGAGAGCTTGGGGGGTGCAGGGGGAAGAGGGGGGAGGTGCAGGGGGGCGGGTGAGTCAACAGGGGATCTGGTATCTGAATCAGCAGTGGAATTGGGAAGGAGGTAGGGACCCTTCTCTTTATGCGAAAGGTGAAACTGAGGCATGGTAAGTAGACAGGGAACATTGCCCAGCCCCACAGATACCCAGCAGGAATGGAACCCAGGTGCCCTTCACCTGCCCAGTGCCCTGAGGGAGGTAAACTCTTCCTTGGCTCATCCCCTGGTGCCACGGGTTAATTCATCTCCAGGGCCCCAAGATTACAGTATTTTCCCAGGGGCACCTTGCTCCTTTCTAAGAGAACAGAAAGCGGGGAGGAGGGCTCATGGCCCTGGAAGCCCCACAGGCCTCTCTAGGAGGCAGGATTGCATCCCCATTCCTGGGCTTCCCCATTCCTGGGCTTCCCAGCTCCACACTAAGGGCCCAGAGACTGCCAGGCTTGCCTTAGAAAAGCAGGGGAAAGCAGCCCCTCCTACCCTTGAGCACTCGATGTCACAAGCTGGGCACTGCCCAGTGGGCTTTTTCTGGTGCTGGCTCTGGCTTATGCCCCCATGTCTGGGTCAGTGAGTTCCTCTAGGCCTGGGTTCTACCCCTGGGCTGGGGGCAGGTGGTGCAGGGGGAAGGCTGAGGCGGGCGCTGCCCTCAGCTGTATCCAGTGTGTGCAGCTGGTCAATGACAGGCCTTACTCCTGGGAATGAGCAGATGCTTAGCCTCACCCTGCAGCCAGGGACGGCTAGGATCCCAGAGGTCAGGGCCCCAGAGGGATGGGGAGGGTCCTGTGTGTTTTCCGAAGGCACAGGTGCACAGAGCTAAACTCTCTGATAAGAAAACCACCTCTTCCCAGAGTCAACCCCTGCCCGCCTCTCCCAAGCCAGTGCCTGTCCCCATTTGGGATTTGGGACCACATCATAGGCTCAGTGACTGGATGCCCACAAGCCCCTCTACAGCAAGTGTCGGGGTCAACCATGACAGCCACAGGGGCCTGAGAATCAGACCAGTGTGAGGGTGCTTAAAGGGACGCAGGGGGCCTGAAGGTTTGCAACTCCCCTGAGGGTGGAGACAGGGAAGGGCCACATCTGGGTGGGGGTGGAGAAGAAGGGTGACGTCATTTTTTAGTGGTTGTGGCATCAAGGAGGGCAGAAGGGGAAGTGACTCTTTTTCAAGCCTAGCGGCAGGGCCATTCTGCTGGGCTCTGGAGGACACCTCACCCCGGGGGTCAGCTTCCAAGGGTTTTTCCCCAGCCTGCTTAATTTCAGGGTATTCTCCTCGCTTCCTTTTCTTAGCTGTAGAACAGAGGCCACGCTTAGGCAGGAAATACTCGGACAGGATTCTTTAGTAGGAGTAAGGAGAAAAATAAATAAACCAGGACAGAAAATGATGCTGACCTTGTCAGGCAGCCTAGATGGGGCCACATGCCAGGAAATAACCGGCCCCCCAACCTAAGAAAAGGGGTGAGCCAGCCTCCAGGTGGGAGAGTGCCCAGAAGGCCACCCTTCCCCCCTTACCACCAGCCGCAGCCCCGGCTGTCTCAGCGGCTGAGGGCCCGACAGCTGAGGCAGCTTTTTCGTGTCAGCCTCCCATCACCCACAGGCAGGAAGCCAGGGAAGGGACCTCAGCCTGGGATCCTAGGGGTAGCAGTCCCCTAGGGAGCTTGGAGGTAGAGCCAGGCTCTGTAGCAGGGAGCCAACAGTAAGGCCAACTCAGGGCAGGCCTGAGATGGGACCTAGAAGCCTGGGTGAGCTACCAGCCTTACAGCAGAAAGGGCCCTGCTTTGAACTACAGGTGCTGGCATGGAGGTTCCAGGTGGCCAGGCCTAACCGTCCAGATGAGGAAACTGATTCCAGAGTGGGGTACCACTAGCTGCACACTAGGAAAGGCAGAGGGAGGCCAGGCCCCCATTCCCTGCCTCCCTGTCCATATTCTTTTGTCCTCCACAAATACGTGACACTAATTCCAGGAGGAGAAAAATGAGGATCAGGAAGTCAGCTCAGAGGACCTCCAGACCTCCAATGAGTCCCTGCCCTGATGGTATCTGGTTCCCGCCTCCTCCTCTAGCCTGGCTGTCGAGGAGGGTGCTGTGGGCCCCAAGGGACCCCCAGCGTCTTACAGCCTCAGAGTGCTGGGGCTTCTGGGGCCTTTCTTCCTGGGAGTATGGAGCCTCCTCCAGAGAAGGAGAAATGTCCTTGCAGAGTGTCCCAGTTGGATGGCGGTATCAGAGGAAGCTCTCCTGGGTGTCTTCCTTGGCTTTAAGTGGGTCAGGCCCACACAGCTCCCTGGAGGCCTCACAGGGCCTCTCAAGCTTGTCCTCAGCCTCCGAGGGGAAGCAGGCCGGGAGGCAGGTCCTCACTGATTCCTTCACCTCAGCCTCCAGGCTCTTCATCCTGGCCTCGTACTCTGCCAGCGCCTCCTGCTGGAACTGTGGGGACAACAAGGACCACCACCTGGCTCAGTAGGGGCCAGCTAGCCACTCTCCCTCCCCTGGACAATGGAACAAAGAGATGCCCAGCCTTTTCAGAGCTCCCAGGTGATGGGGCATAGTGGAGACCCTCAGGGAACCTCTCAGGAAGGGGTTGCCCACCAAGCAGAGATCTGAAGAGCTGGCTCATGTGAAAGGGTTGTAGGGTCCCATGGGAACCAGAGCCTGTGACCCACTGGTGAGGGGTGAGCCCCACCCCAAGCTCCTGACTGGAAACTCCCTGAAGCAGGTCCCCTTTACACCCTGGACCCAGGCCACTTCTGCTGGGTGGTGGTTCCTGTCACCTGCTTTTCCATCTCCTGGATCTGTTCCAGGCAGGCTGCCTGCTTCTCCTCCAGCTTCTCCTGGTGCCTCTCCAGGCTGTCTGTCATCTGGGTGGGAGTGAGAGGCAGGGAATTGGGGCACCACAGACAGGCTCTGGCTGGTACCCAGCGACAATCCCAGTTAACCAGCTGTAACACTTAGGGTAAATTCCTTAACCTTCGAGCAGTTTTTTTAACTTTGTAAAATGAGGACAATAGTACCTGTCTCACTGGATGATGAAAGTTTGTATGAGACCACTCATGTGAAGCACCTGGCTTAGTGTCTGGCACAGGTCATGTCAGTAGCTGGCAGTTCTGTCACTGTCGTTAATCCCCAGGGAAACTTTAGGTCCATTCTCAGCAGGGCTTTCCTTCCTCTTCCAACTCTTTGGAGCCTCAGGAAGCACCCCTCGCTCCTTCTCGCCCACCCATCCCAATCCCATCTTCTCCTGGCTTATCTCATTTCCATACAGGGCAGCTGGACAGGGACAACCCCCACCCTCCCCCCGCAGGCTGGTAACCCAACCTCTGCAGAAAGACAGGTCCTCAGACTGGCCTAGGGCTCCCGGGCCCTGCACTGCCTCCTGCCTTCCCCAGCTGCACGGGATGCTCTGGACCTTGTACCTCCTAAGGGCAAACTACAGGCCTGGTGCCCCCCCTTCCTCTCCTATGGGAGAGCACATGCCCATGTGCACGCGCGTGTGTGTTTGAGAAGGACACAGCATCACATACCTGCTTGATGACCTGCACGACCTCTTGGATGTGGGAGTTGTTGATCTCTCTTTTCAATCTGTTGGGATAATCAGAGTTTAAGAGAGGGCAGGAGGCCTCTGGGAAGGGCGGGATGAGATGAAGACTCCTAGGAGCCAAATGAGGACTATATGGTAAGGGCAGGAACAAGCCATGGGGCTGACATGGGGACCCCAGGGGGATCTGAGGGGAACTTTCCGCGGCCCTCCGAAGGAAGGACTTCCTCCCTAACTCGCTCTGTCCTTCAAGGTGTGTGGGAAAGCCCAGGGGGGAAGCTGCTGTCCCAAGAGTTCACCTCTCTTTGCATGCACGATTTTCCCTTAAATTCCCCTTTCTGGTCAAACAGTGTTGGCATCTGTGTTTTGCATAAGGAGGTCACTCTACTCAGAGGTAAAATGAACTTTCAAGAGCCAAGAGACAGGTACATTTCTGGGAAGGGAGTCAGGACCCACTTGTAGGGAGGCCTCGCCCCACCTGGAGTGGCTCCTGCTCAGCACTGGGTCTGGAGATAGAGTTCCCAGGCCTCTTCCAGGACTCACCGCTCCTGGGCCATCTTGTCAGTGGTGACCTTGATCATAGCCTGGATCCGCTCCAGCCTCTTGGCCTCCAGCTTCTTCTTCGTCTCTTTGGTGTCACTGTAGACAGACAGGAATCAAGGAGAAGTTGTTTTGTGGGGGCCTGAGCCCCCTTGCGAGGTAAGAGTCAGGCGTGGGAGGGAGGCAGTCATACTTCTCCGAGGTCTCCTTGAGGGTCTTAAGCTCTGCAGCCTGTTTCTCTCTGGCCAGCTCCATCATCTTGGCGATTTGCTGCGGGGAGAGGAAGGACGGGCTTAGGGTGAAGCCCTTTGTTGTGCAGAGGGTGTGGCTTTGGTTTGGTTGTAGCACCCCCCCTCCCCGACCCAGCACCTCGGCCACTTGCTGCTGCTTGCGCTTCAGGATGCTATCGTACTTCTCCTCGCCCTGCTGCCGCAGCTCCAGCTCCAGCCGGTCCCTCAGCTCGCGCAGGCGCATGTCCGCGCCCTCGGGGCCCTCGCCCGGCGTGGCCCCAGCGGTCTCCTCGCCGGGCAGGGTCCTGCGGAGGCCACGTGGGAACAGGTCCTGAGCGCTCGCTCAGCCGGCGGGACCTGTGCCGAGGTGGGCAGCTCATCGTCACTATCATTACCTTTTCTTGCGGGAGCCCTTGCCGGGGCCGAGCCTGCGGGCCCCGCAGCTGCCCCCGGCCCCCGGCTGCCCGAGCTCCGCCAGCTGCGCAGCGCCCCGCTGCAACAGCTCCTCCCAGCGCCGCTCGCTGCGCCGCTCCAGCTCCCGCAGCTCTTTCTCGTGCCGCCGCTGCAGCTTCACGACGCCCTTCAGCTCCCGCAGCTCCTCCAGACTGGTGGTCCTCGGCTCTGCGGGGACCCCGGTGAGACGTCCCGCCGCCCAGGAGCCCCCCTCTTCCCCACTAGTCCTGAATCCTCCCCAGGCTGGTCTCCAAGACTACTTGGACTCAGCAGGCCTTACCCACAGCTTCTTTCGTGGCCTCCTCCCTGACACCGGTCCCAGCTGCTGCAACAGCCACAGGACCGGCTGACCGGTGCCCTGGGTTCCCCTGGCCCGGCTCTGCTACATCCTGCCTGCTCAGGGTGCCAGTGCGGCTCTGGCGGTGCACTTTCTCAGCGCTGAGGTTTCAGACCCAGTGTTCCCTTCCCCGGGTTAAAGTCTGTTTTTTAAAGATCTGACGCTAGGTTGGGATGTGCCTATGGATGCAGCCAAAGAAGGCAGGACCCTTCCCAGTAGGTGGGAGGACCTCACAGTACATACCTGCTGACCCATTGCTGGTTGGGGCAGTTGCGCCGTTGGCCTGGTTGGCAACTGGACTCCCGAGGGAGAAGGGCTTCTGTGTAGGAAGAGCAGGTTAGGAAGATGGCTCCAACAGCCCTCTCTCCCTGAGTCCTGGACTCTGACCCCTCCCTCATCTTCCCACAGAGAGGGCAAGGCTCCTGGGGGCCCCTGGCAATGGACCCAGCAACACAGACCTCAGGCAGACCTCCCATGGCTTCCTTGAGCTTCACAGACTTCTTGTCATGGGCACTGAAGAACTTGATGGGGTTGGCGAGGGCCACAGTGAGATCTGGGTGCACAGGAGCATCACGGCCCTGGTGTGAAGAGTACCTGGGAGCCTCCCCACTCCTCACCTACCCTAGGATCTCCTGTCCTTGCCCATTCCGGAGGCTGACGTGAGGAAGGGGGAGAGGAAATGGACAGCCCCAGGTGCCCAGCACGCTTTGGGCCCCCTAACCTGCCCAGGTGTCAGGCACATAGTCCTTCATCTCCAGGAAGACAAAGAGCGCTGGCATGGTAAGGGGCATGTTGCTCTCGCTGCGCAGGCACAGATGGTGGTATCCTGGGGGCATGGCAGAGCAGGCAGTGAGCAGGGCCCCTTGCTGCCCCCACTGCATGCCAGCAGCCCAGCACGCAAGGCTTCCGGTCTTGAAGCCAGGGAGGCCAGGGCCCAAGTCTGGTCCTGCCCCTTTCTGGCTGTGTGTCCTTGGGCAGGTCACGTTAATCTCAGACTTTCCTCACCTGTGAAATGGAGATAGTAGCCTACCTCATGTGGTTAACTGTTAGGGTTCAGTGACAATATGTTATAAGCTCTTAAAGCATTTTAAGTGCCCAATAAGTGTCAGCTACTTGGGAAACTGCCCCCGTAGTTTCAGAAAATTACAGACATTCTGTTAGGTGGCCAGAGTCCCCTCCTCTGTCAGTTTCCTGGAGAAGCACTGTTCCCACTCCACTCTTTAGGGCTGATGACATAAAAAGGTTAGGTGACGTCTCAGGGCCACCTCCCTGAAGCTGGCCCACCCATCGGACAGGCTCCTGGTGCTGACTTTGGTCTCAGACCTGCTGGGAATAGCAAAAAAGGACCCTGCTTACCAGAGTTGAGGGCACTGATGGGAATGATGCGGTGTCCAAGAAACTTGTTGCCTTCTTCCAGCACGGCCACCCTGAGGGAGGCCAGCTCAGGCATCAAGATCTGGGGAGAGTTCAGGACAGGACAAGCTGGCAAGGAGAGAGGGTGGCCAAGCTGGCCCCCTCCCTAGTTTCCGAAGGCTAGGGTCAGTGTGAGAACTTGGCAGGTATGACCAGATTTGGTGAGGACAGAGGGCACACTCTAGGCCACACACACACAGACATTCTCACAGCCCATGCCACAGCTGGTCCACCCAGGGGAGAAGGGCTGGACATGCAGCCCAGGGCTCTAGGGACCATGGTGCAGACAGCCTGTGACAGCTTTGTCAACAAGTATCTGGTGGGGGCAGAAGGCCCCCAGTGACCCCGTGGGACCTTACACCCTGATCTGGGAGCTCATGTTTCTGCCTCTGACCCTACTATGAACACTCATGCGCACGCACACAGCCTGCCCACCAAGTACATTCCTGTAAATTTGCTGTCAGACTCCTGAAATTTGGGAGGGCACAAAGGGAGGGGTGGGGAGAGGAGGAGGGTCAGGAACTCCTTTCATGTGGTTCCTCTTTTCTATGAGTAGAGGCCAAGAACTAGGGACAGCCGTCACCTTGCCCAGTCTCCAGGCCCTGCCCTCACCCCCACCTTCTCAAAGACAAAGGGCTCCTCATTCCAGACAGGGTTGATAGAGTTGGTAGTGGGTGACAGCTTGGTGCGATAGCGCCTCTTGGGGTCCCCAGGAAGGCCGAACAGCTCCACTTCCACATAGGTGCGCACACTGCGTTCTGACAGGAACTGCCCGGAGATGACCTGGAGGTGGGGGCCCATAAGGGGCCAGCATCAGCTCCCCAAGCCGGGCCATTCCCCAGCACCTGGGGCCTCTCACTTCTCTAGCTGAAGCGTCCATTCTCGGGTACAGTGAAGAGCCCCACTCAGCTCTGGCCACTGAGTAGAGGCTGTGCGGCCCAAGGGTGACAGCTAAACTCTGGTGACCAGGTTCCTCCAGCATTCTGGGAAGAGGTGGGGGCCTCCCTTCTCAGGGAAAGAAGGAACAGGGCTCTCCTCCAGGGCCTGGGGCTCCCGCTGCCCCTTTCTGCCCACTCTTCTCCCTTCCCCCACCCCAGCCTCAGCCCTTCCCCTTGGTTTCCATGGGGACCAAGAGGCAGCTTTCAGGGCTGAGGAGGAGGCAGTTTCCAAGGCAACTTGCTACTGCTGGAACTGGCTGGGGCTGAAGTTTTCAAGATAATCAGGGGAGGGGGTTGGGAGTTGAGGAGTGGGGCTCCTGTGTCTTTCTCCTCAAGACCCCAACCCCTCTGGCCACTTGTCCATCTCAGGGCCTTGCCTTAATGGAAAGGGTGGTGGCTACCACCACGTCGATGCGGTCCACGGAGAACGGGTTGAACTGCTTGTCTGGTCGTCGCATGAACTCATGCTTGAGGAGGTAGCCGGTCTGTCCATTGAACTCAAACAGTGCCATGTTCTGCTGCATGGGCAGGTCTGCGGGGGCAAGGACACCTGGTGAGGAAGGCCCAGCCCTGTGTCTCCACCTGGTCCCTGTTTCCACATTCCCAGCCTTTCTCCCGTTTTGTGAATGGGGAGGTTGAACAGACCACGGGCATGAGGGTTTCTTGTGTCTCAGCCTGATTTCTTAGGGTGTCTCTTCTTTCAGGAAGGGCCCACAACCTGGAGTCAGCAGGACCAGAGCCTCAACCAGAGCTCAGGCTCACAGTGGGAGTTGAGGCCAGTGAAGCAGGTGCTCCCACAGACCCACTCAGAGAGTGGCCAGAATCCATGCCGGCGCCCGGCACCTTCACATACACACTCACAAACGTGCATCCTATAGGCATGAGCTAATGCATTTCTATCCCGAAACAGCTACACACCTGCATGCGCTCCCAGAGTCTACACAGACATCTGGACCCTCTGTTCTAAAGACCACCCCCAGGAGTGAGGTAAAAGTGGGAGAGCCAAGGGAAGGTTCTTAAGGGCCTGGGAGCACCTCACCCATCGTCTGAAAGTTGAGGGCAACCATCTGGCAGCCAGCGTTCCAGAACATCTGGGGCAGGTAGTTGGAGGAGTCCATGCGGGTGCCCTTGGGGTAGATGCGGCTCATCTGGCGCTTGTTGTAGCTGCCCCAGAGTATAGGAGATGGCCTGAGGCTGTATCAGGAGTGCCCAGCAGCCCCCCCACTTCGAGTCCTGCCCCCTTCCCTCCACCCCAACCAGAGCCTCTGGCTACTGAGGCCTCAAGGATACTCCACAAACTGCACTGCGGCCTTGGAGAGCAGGTCGTAAGCCTTGAGCTCCGTGAAGGAGGAGATGACATAACTTCGGTTCTTCTCTGTGTGGGGGACAAAGAGGAGGGGAGTCCCTGTCACGCTGAGGTAGTCCCTAGGACCTACCCTCCTCTTTGGTGCAGCCACCTCCAGCACAGAGACACGTCTAACCCGGCGTTCCCACTGAGGCTTGGGCTTTCAGGGAGGGCGGGTAAATCCAATGGCAGGGGTGTGCAGATCTGTTGTGGGTAACAGTGTGTGCTGGGGGCAAAGGGTGTGAGTAGTGGATGTGCACAGGGACTGGGTGTGTGCCACAGCACCGGAGGGTGAGGGGTGCATGCCTGAGGGGTGCAGAGGGTGTGGGGAACATGCTAGGGTGAGCACAGGGAGTCAGGAACACACTGTGATGCACAGGGTCTGAGCCCAAAGGGCGGTGCAGGGTGAGAGGCACACACCAAGGGCGGTACCTGCCACAGGTGAGCACAGGTGGGGTACAGGCTGTGGGTTCAGGGTTGAGGAAAAAGGTTACAGATGTACACACTGTGTGCAGGTATACACAGAAAGAGGCGATCGTGTTGGGGACACGTACGGAGGGTGAGAGGAAGGCGCCGTGCATGTGTCTGGAGAAGATAAACAGCATGGTGTGCACAGAAAGGGCAGGGTACAAGGGGCAGATGTGCACTGGCTGGTTCCTCCGCCTCCCACCCCCTCCCAGGAGCTCTCATACCCTGTGGCTGGGGTTTCTGGGCTTAGGAGACACAGAACCTGCGGGAGTCCCAGGCCAGCCCCACTGAGGTGGCTTGTCACAAATGGCCTGCCTGTCACCGACATACTCCAGAGCATTCTCCTCGGTGCCAAATTCCTCAGTACATACTGTGCTCGGAAATGGGAGCCACTGCCACTTAAACAAGTCCTTTGCCTGGCTCCTCTGATGAATGTTTATAGACACGGCCCCCAGTTCCAGGGAGGGGGAGGACTCCCCTTCCTCTTACCCCCACCCATTAGACTGCCTGCTGCCAGGACACACTTTCTGGGGCCTTCTGGATCTAGCTGGACCTCCAGCGGACCACCACCCCATGCTAACTTACGGGCAGAGAACTCAAAGGAGATGAACTTGGTGGGCTGGATGTAGTTGACTAGGCTGGACATCTCCTCGTAAGCTGTCACCTCTAGGCCGGCTGTGCCCTAGGGAAGGGGGGAGGGTAGGACAGCACAGAGCCCAGGGACATGGCCCCACACCCCACCCAGAGGGCTCTACAGTGGAGGTGGCAGAAGGACCTCTGGCTGCCCCCACACACCTCATCTGATTGCATCTTCTTTATCTCTTCTTCATCCAGGGTTCCCAACTCCTCCTCCTCTTCCTCCTCTTCCTCCTCCTCCTCCTCTAGCTGGGCCCCTCCGTCACCAGTCCACACTGCCACACACACAACCCCGTCAGCACTGGGGGAGGGGCCCCCACCCCAGGCTGGCTCCCCAGTGCGTCCCCTCCAGACCCAGTGCCTCTCCCCCATTCCAGATGTCCCCTCACCTCCAACCCACCCCCATTTCTCCCAGGCCGACTCACCTGTGTCCCCAACCATGGGGGCATCGGGTGGGCAGCTGCCCTCAGCTTCTGCACCTGGCTCCTTGATGGGGAGTGCTGGGCCAGAAAACTGGTTCTTCTTGTTCTTAATGAGGATCTTGCCACGCAGATCCTCAGGGCTGGGCAGGGGGGTGCCTGGTTTCAGCTGTGGGAGCGAAGAGGGTGTCTTGGCACCATCTCCTCCCCTTCAGGGTGTAGTCTAAGTCCCTCCATACCAAGCTACACTCGTCTGCCCCTGCCTGCCTCTCCAGCCTCACCTCTCATCACTCCCCGTCATGTACTAAACTGCTGGCCGGCCCAACTCACCCCAGTTCCTCAGTGATGTTCTCTCTCGCCTTTTCTACCTGCCTAGAACTCCTTTTCCCCTCTTTCAGCAACATAATCCAGTACCTCCCTTAGGTTTCCACCTAGCCACCACTTTCTCCAGGAAGCCTTCCTGGACTCCCCAAGTGCTCCCATAGCAGCCACTGGCTGTCAGGCCAGGTTCCTCGTCTGTCTCCCTACTAGAGAGTAAGCCATCTGAGGGTTGGAACTGCATCTTTGTCACTAACGTACCCCCAAAGCCCAGCACAGTGCCTGACACGTGGTTAACCTGGCCCCAGCAGTGCCCCTGGTCCCCAGCCCCCAGTCCCAGAGGCCCCACAGTGAAGCCCACTCACCGGAAACTTTTCCAGGGGCTCTGTGAGCAGCATATCGCCAAACATGGTCCGGCAGTACTCGGCCATCTTGGCCTGTTGGCGGGGTCTGCAGGGAGTGGAAGTTGCGGGGGGGGGGGGGGGGGC